>APFE031192515.1:11838-25034 GCA_000404065.3 Pinus taeda | reverse complement strand
AATTAATATATTTTTATAACCATAAATTAAATCTAAAAAAATTAAATACTGTTGAATAACATATTAATTTTACACTTAAGAAGGAAAATAAATATCCCAAATTTATTCCATTTAAAATAAAATATCCAATACCTTATTTGAATGGTAAAGGTATTTAATTTTAAAATAAAATACCCAATACCTGAATTGAATTGTAAAAATACTGTTATAAAATTTTGATTTTATATTTATTTCATTCAAGAGAAAGAAAAAAATGTACTTCTAGTACAATGGCTGGCGTGATATCTCGGATTTTTGAAGGTTGACATTAGGGATTGGGAAGTGGAGCCGTGGTGGCTGCGGGTCACAGTGACCACTTTGGGAATTCCAAAACATAATGTTAAATTATGAATAAAAAATTGTTAATAGGAAAAACATAATCTAATCACTAATGAGGGTGGCCAGATACAAATAATTGATATTCAATAATTAATAAAGGAAAAAATTATTTATTTAAATAAACTATTATGTCTATATATTAAATATAGTTTTTTTTAATTTATAAAATTATTTTTATTTTTTATTGTTTTATGTAAAAGAGGTGTAATTCATTACATTTTTTTAAGGTCAGTTGATATAACAAAAAAAGGTTAGGATGTATTATATATACAGAAAAAATTATTCCATTAATATAGAATGAGTATGTATTATATAAGCATGTATAGATCTATTTTAGGTGCAGAATCTAACATAAGCATAGAGATCAATTTTTTTCAAGTGCAAACATATTTAGAGTGCAAAATACATTATCTTAATTTTCATTGTCTAAATTGAATTTTTGAATGCTAAATAGAGTATATATATAGCACTAAATAAATTTTTTAAACATAAAATATAAATTTTTTTATGATATATAAATAAATCTTTTAAAATGATATATAATATATATGTAACTCAAATTAAACCAAATAATCTTTTAAACCATAAAACTTAATTTTTTATATAGATAATTCTTTTAAAATAATATGTAATTGTTGACACCTAATCATATAGATTGGGTGAAACAAGTGTAATTAGTGTAAATAAATAATAGATAAAATGGAGAGTCATTGAACCGTCACTCCCTCTTGTATATAATAATGAACACGTTGAATGAATAAGACGATTACATTTGAGGAGTTACTTCATGGTATGAGAGTCAACCCCATTTTTGGCTTCCCTCTCTCCTTTGTAACTCCTCTCTTGCAACTACTCCCCTTCCTCGCAACTTCTCCCCCTCCTCGTTATGTGAGGCAATTGCTCCACAAGCACACTTGAGGTATGACTCTCTTAGTTTCATAGTGTTAAACACGAGTACGATGAATGAAATTCTCTTATGACTTTGTATCTTCGTTCTGAACCCTAACTGGCTATTTTTGTCTGTTCATACATTTATTTTTTTCTGTTCATACATTTTATTTATAAATCACACTCACTTAGTGTTAAGCGTTAATATTGAGTTTAAGCGTTAAACATTTTCTTAAGGTCTTTATTAAAATATGAGTTAAGCATGTGGGTAGTATTCTTCCTAGTTTTCCTCCTATCTCGCACACCCTAAAGGCTCGAAATGGTATTCCTAAATTTCACGTGATTAACCTTACTGGGTGACACGTAGCACGAGAAAACCACTTTTCTCGCATGCTCTCGATTTGTTATGCATCATGCAAGATTTCACACGAGATTACGTGATAGCCCTTGGATCAAGCGGGATTGATTGACAGTGGAGATTGACCAAGCTAGTTGGTAAGCAGGTGATGTAATAGCCATTAGATCAAGCGAGATTCATCAACGGTGGAGATTCACCAAGCTAGTTGGCGAGGAGATGACGTGATAGTCATTCGATTAGACAGGTGAGATCTGTCAGTCATTGCATTGGAAGATGCATGTGAGTTAATTTAAATTTCGGACGTGATAAGGTTATGAACTGGGGTTTTAGTTCCTTTTGGTTCTGTTATGAGATTGCACGAGACTCATTCGATTGGATGGGTCCCATTGATGGTGGAGATCATCCGGGCTAGTTGGTGAGCACGTGACGCGATATCCATTGGATTTGGAGAAGTGAGATCAATGGCACATATTGAAGTGCTTGATAAAAGGAGAAGTCAACGAGGGACCGACAGTGATTGGTCAGATAAGCGGGACCCTCAGGGGGAAAATCCACGTATAGAACCAGATTTAAGCACAGCTGATTGGTTACAAAGTTAACGAGTAGCTGAATTACAGACTGCCACCTCATGTTCGTCAACCTCCTGTGTTATTTTTTTACTAGCAGAAGAGAGATTTTTTACATAATCCATTTTTAAAATGCAGTCATTGATATCTATTGTGGGAGTGGTTCTCACTGAGAAGGAGTACTGTCCAGAATGGTCCTAGAAAACACACTCTCATTTATAATGAGTTGTGGAAAGGAGTGTGTGTTGGAGACGGAGACAAAAAGCCATAATAGCTTACTTGAGACAAGGAATTCACTATTTGGGAAAATAAGAACAACAAGCCTTATGCATTGATAGCAAAATGAATAAATGAAGAGGTGAGTCGCCATATTTCAACATTTTTGGATGCTTTCGAAGCCTTATAAAAACTGAAGGAACTCTGTGACTCACACTCTGCACTAGAAGTTGTTCAACTCATGAATAAATTGTTCACCCTTGAATTACAAAATGATGATCCTCTTGCTCTTGCATGAGAAGTAAAATTTATTATGCATGATATCAAAGTCCCTAATTTTGAATTGGACATTCCTCTGATATCTTTTATCAAGGCACTTAATCCCACTTAATTAAATTATCTTGAGTCATTGCAAGCAAATGGAAACCTCAAAGATATTACCTTTGACTACCTTGTGAAAAAATTGATGAAAGAGAGAAAGCTTTTGGGAAGAAGACAACTCCTCAGTCTTCTAAAGAGGTTATGTGCCTTGCACATAGAGAGAAAAATCTTGCTCAAAATTCTTCAAGAGTAATAGGTGGTCAAAAACGAAGGGGAAGAAATTTTAGAGACACGGGGGCAGGCACTCTCAAGGAGAAAAGTTATACTTTCACTACATGCGCTGCAAAAGAGATGGATCATAGGATGCATCCACATGCAAGTTGCCTTGGGACAGAATTGAGCATGAAAGTAACCATCTCAAAGGTAAATGTAATGATAAACAGGAAAGGTATAGCACCTAAATCCGCTCACTATGCTGTGGAACACTTCGATATTGGAGTAAATGAAGACTTATTTAATGCTTCACTTGCTTCTCGGAAACATGATTGATTGCTTGATACAGGAGCAACTTGCCACATGACTTTTAGAAGAGATTTTTTTGAAGAATTTACTGACAATATTGATGGAGCAGTATAATTTGTAGACAAATCAAAACTCAAGCCATCAGGGCTTGGTATAATCAGGCTTAAATTTCTTGGTCATCCACACTTTCTTTTGCATCATGTTTTATATCTCCCACAGGTGAGGAGAAACTTGTTGTCCTTGGTCCACATCCACGAGCAAGGATACTCCATTCATATGTTATATGGAAATATTGAGGTGATAAAAGCATGAGACCACTCACTTGTCATGACAAGGATAGATGAAGAAAGGCTTCTCAAGCTCCAGGGTACCTCTGCTCATGCAAAAAATTTCTCATACAATTCTCATTATGAAGAAGGTACATTTCCATCAAGTTTATTATGGCATGCTAGATTTGGACACTGGAACTATGACAGCCTCCGCTTGTTGAAGAAAAATGGTGTTACTCGTTTGCCTACAATTCCTAGGAAACTTAAGCAATGTGATGCTTGCATTCTAGGAAAACATAATAGTAGCATTTTCATGATTCACATTCTAGAGCACATAGAAAAAATTAAACTCATTCATTCATATTTATGTGGTCCAATACGTGTTCCTTAAGAAAATGGAAATAAATATATGATGACATTTATTGATGACTACAACAGAATGTGTTGGGTTTATTTATTGAAGAACAAATCTGATGCTTTGCAAACATTTAAGAACTTTCATACATGGATTGAAAATGATGCACAATCTCATATTGGTTCTATTCGCACTCATAATGGAAATGAATACACTTCAAATGAATTTGAAAACTATCTTCGCCAAGATGGGATCAAACATCAAACAAGTGTGCCTTATAATCCCCAACATAATAGAGTAGTTGAAAGAATGAATAAGACAATCTTAAATATGGTTCACTCGATGATGTTTGTCAAAAATGTAAAAAAGATGTTTTGGGTTCATGCAGTTCTATGTTTTTTATATATAAAGAATAGAAGTCCATCTAATGCTATTAGAAACAAGACTCCTTATGAAATGTGGTATGGGCACATTCCCTCGGTAAAGCATCTCACGATCTTTGGTTCCACATGTTATGCCTTGATACCAAAGGTACATAGAAGCAAACTTGGTGCGAGAAGTCATAAGTGTATCTTCCTGGGGTATTCAAACACCTCCAAAGCATACCATATCTATGATTAAGTCAATAAAAAGTTTGTTGTATCTAGAGATGTAATTTTTCTTGAATATTCCAAAAATCATAATGTTGTTGCGTGGCAACTTGATCATTTGGATAGATTCACAAAAGAAAAATCATTTCAATAATTTTATAATAAAATTCCACATCTTGAAGGGCAGATTCCTATACTAGATCAACCTGTGGAATCTTCTCCTTAAGCACTCTCTCCCATTCATGAAACTCCAACAATGGATGGCACTTTGAGTGATGTGATTGATAAAATTGGGAGACTCAATCTTGATTCAGTCCCAACTTAATCAACAGAGAAGCGTGGACCATCTCAGAAAGTTTCCCAAAGTGGTTGACAAAGACACTTGAAAGTGTTCATCCTGATGAGGTTGGAAAGATAGGAACTAGAAATTCACCTCGGCAAATGTCGAGGTGATGTACATGACTATGATTCACCTATCGATATGGATGTTTCTTATGATTGTGAGTTGAATTTGTCTACATATTTTGAACCAACATCACTCAAAGAAGCTGCTTCTCATGATGAATGGAAAGAAGCAATGCAAAAGGAGTATGATGCTTTGATAAAGAATGGCACTTGAAAGCTCGTTGATCCTCCATTGCGAACGAAGCCAATTGGCTGCAAATGGGTCTACAAGAAAAAGTATAAAGTTGATGGCTCACTTGAAAATCTCAAAGCGAGGCTTGTGGAAAAAGGTTTTTCACAAAAGGAACAGGTTGACAATGAGGATAGTTTTGCGCCCATAGCAAAATGTGCTACCATCTGGGCACTCTTTGCCCTAGCATCTGAGAATGGTTGGAAAGTCCATCAAATGGATGTAAAAATTACGTTATTGAATGGAGATATAGAAGAGAACGTTTTTATTTCCAAGCCTAGAAGATTTGCTGTAAAAGGACACGAACATAAAGAATGCAAACTTGTGAAATCCTTGTATGGCCTCAAACAAGCACCATGAGCCTAGTATTAAAAACTAACTCAGCATCTTCTGAAACTCAATTTCAAACATTATGATCTTGATGATGCAACTTTATTTTTCAAGAAGGTTGGCAAAAGAATTGTATATCTTGTGGTATATGTAGATGATATTTTGATGAGAGGGAACAATGAGAGCTACATTGCATCCATAAGAAGTCATTGACGAAAGGTTATGAAATGACTGATTTGAGCTATGTTCATTACTATCTTGGTATTGAAGTAACTCAATATCCGAACTCCATATTCCTTTCTCAAAAGAAGTACATTGGAGATCTTTTGAACAATTTTGGCATGATTGAATGCAATCCTCTGACTACTCCAATGGAACAAAACTTAAAACTCACATCCATTGAAGGAAAAGAATTTGATGATGCAACAAAGTATAGAGAGCTTGTAGGAAGTCTCAACTACCTAACTATTACCACACCAAGCATTCTATTTGTTGTTGGAATCCCCTCCAGGTTTATGCAGAAGCCTTGTGAGGGACATTGGTCTGCTGCAAAATGAGTTCTAAAGTTCTTGAAGGGAACTCAAGACTTTGGAATCAAGTATACACACGTGGGCAACTTTAGCTTGATTGGATACTCTGATCGAGACTTCAATGGAGATAAAGAAATTGGGGTATCTACTTTTGCTTATGATATGAGTATCATGCAAACAACAAGTTCCAAGGGATTCCACAATAGAGGCAGAATATGTGGCACTAGGTGAGGCAACAAAAGAAATTGTGTGACTGAGGAAAATTCTGGAATATTTGTAGGTAAAACAAGTACAATTGACTCCACTCATGATTAACAATATCTCGGCAATAAAGTTGTCAAAGAACCCAAAGTTCCATGATCGAATGAAGCACATCAATACAAAATATCGTCTAATTTGATATCATGTTGAGGCCAAAACAATCCATTTTCGCCATTGTTCCACTAATGATCACACTCGAGACATCTTCACCAAAGCACTAGGAAAAGAAAAACATGAAAGATTCAGAATGATGCTTGGATTCACCAACATCCCGTTAGATTAAGGGGGGAATGTTGACACCTAATCATAGGGATTGGGTGAACAACTGTAATTAGTGTAAATAAATAATAGAGAAAATCGAGAGTCATTAGGAGATGAACTGAAGAGTCACTCCTTCATATATATAATGATGAACAACCTGAATGAATAAGATGATTACATTTAAGGAGTTACCTCCTTGTGTGACAGTTATATATATGTAATTGAAATTAAAATATTTTACATAAATTGTACATTGAAACATTTTGTCACCCAAATCAAAGTGGTTTTTTAGTATTAACATATTTTTAGCTATATGTCAATAATAGTTCCTATTAAAATATTTTATTGATAACTGAGATTCAATATTTTTTATATAGTACTTTAAAATATTTTATTTTAATAAATAGTTTTCCATATATAGATATATGTGAAGCTTAAATATTTTTGAAGAGTATAAGATTTAAACATCTTATAGAGACATTATTTTACTTCTTATTACTTTACAACATATTCATTTCTTTTTAAATTGTAGACCACATTATTTTTCTATTTAGAACATACTTTTTTTTTTAAAGGGGATGGATGGAGACACATACATACACATCTTTGTGCTTAGAAATAGCATAGATCCACCTTACATACACATCTAAGATGAGCCCATAGGGATACAATTTCTTAAGGTGCAAGTTTCCTTTATGACCAAACATTGTTTAAATGTTTTGTATAATTTTTAATTTTTTTTAGATTTTTAGATTTTTTTATTTTGGTGGAGGTAAGAAAAATTTCAATCATACTCATTGTAAACTCTTGCCTCAATAAAATATTTCAATGTCAATTATATATATGTGTATGTGTGTGTGTCCAATATATAAAGATATAGGATTCCAAAGGAACCATCATCATTTATGGTTGTTATTGGAGATAGAATGTCCAAATAGAAATTCTAAAGGAAATGGTGAACAAAAACAAGTAGCTTAAAGTCTAAATAAAAATAAAGTTAGAGAATTACATTAATATTTTAGTCCATGTTTAATTTATTTATATATTTAAAAAAATTAATGTATATATTTAATTTGAGTTAAGTTTAGGAGTATTCACAATAATAACCATATTTGTCAACTTTTGAAATCCCAACTTAGATCCATCATCAAAGACAATTTTTAAATGATAATAGTAGAAGAGCTTAATGAGAAGATATATAATTATAAGATAATTTGATTTAAGGAGATGAAGGTCCACTATTCATAAATTAAAAACTTAAATTTTTATTTATAATAATAATTATTAACCATATTTAAAGATTTTTATTATAATCTTTTAATAATTTTAAAATGCTCTAACAATTAAATTTAATTATTAATGATAACATATTGTTTTTATTTTTATTATTAATTATATTTTAATTACTTTATTATAAATAATTAAGGATAATATAACTAAATTTTATATTATATTTAATATTGTTTGACATAATTAGAATAATATAATTAATTAATTAATTGAATTAAGATATTCACTAGTTAATTAATTGAATTAATTAAAATATTTAAAATATAATAAATACAAATTATTAATAAATATTGATATACAATACAATACCAATTTACTATTATTATTATTCATTATTATTAAGAATAATTAATTAATAATTATTTAATTTTTAATTATAATATAATATATATTAGAGAATGATTTTTCAAACAAAATTAAAAACTTAAACTTTTATATTTTATTTATAATAATAATTATTAACAGTATTTAAAGATTTTTATTATAATCTTTTAATAATTTTAAAATGCTCTAACAATTAAATTTAATTAATAATGATAACATATTGTTTTTATTTTTATTTTTTTGACAAATTCGGTTGCTGTATTAAGTTCTGAAAAAGTTGAGGGAGTTCAATCTCCTTAAGTACATAGGTTGCCATTGGCTATCTTGATCAAGAGATTTACAAAAAAGAGCTATCTTCTTGATCTTTGTCCTGCTATTTTTGCTACGAACTATTACAGTGCTGCTATAACTTCTTATAGAGGTAAACAACAAGAAGAGGCATTTGCAAAACATTTATTAGATCATAATGTGTCGGATTTGTCTGGCAGTGGATTCTTCTGGCTGATTATCCATTCCTTCCTACTTGACACTCGAGGAGCTGGTTGCAACCACATTTTTCTTCTCCATCATGTACTGAAGGATGGAAATAGATTCTTCAGTGTGAGCACAGCGGTTGGAGAGTTGACGAAACTGCTCTTGTAAAGAAGAGACTCTGTGCATAAAGAGTTGAATCTCAACCTTGTATTTTTCGTTCATAAGGCGATTTTGGTCTTCAATCCTTCTGTTCTGGTCTTCAAGCCGACGGTTCTGCTCCTCCAATCTTGATTCCAAAAGCCTATGCTGCTCATCGAGGATGGACTGCTGAGTCCTGATCTCTTCCAGCTCTGCCTGCAGGTCTGCACAATGTAGACAGTCCTCACTATGTGCCATATTTGTTGAGGAGCGGTGGCGTGAAGGGAGACAGGGAGCATTAAGGAGCGGGGTGTGGCGAAATTCAAAAGGGTGCGAGTAGGCGGGAAATATGATAATGGAGTTAATATAATGTTCTGCCCAATCTGTGAGGTCAGCAGGAGAGTAGACTGGGCCGGGTATTTGGTAGGATTCTTGAGGAGAGAAAGAGGCTATGAAGCAGCTGAATAAAAGCTGCTGAGACAAGAGATAAGGGAGAGCTTGAAAGGGGGCAGAACAACAGAGACGAGGCTGAGTGTAAATACTGGGTCGTGAAGCCGATAGCCTATAAGAACATAGACAGGGTACATTAGACAAGAAATGAAATGAACTTAAACAGTGAATTACCAAAGAGGTTATGGACCGAGCAGAGAGGTGGCTCGTTTGGCTTCGAATCTTCAGATCGGCCAAGAAATAGTCTGCGCGCGCACAAAGAAAATTTCTACTCAAAGAGTCTGCAGAGCAAAAGGAAAACTGCTGGATGCTGAGGTGAAGATGGAGAGGGATTATTATAGCATGGAGCGGGAGTGAATCGAGGATGGGAGGACGATTCACGGGAGAAATGCTAGGCTGAAAAGGATCAAAACATTCGATCCCAAATATCATTCAGCCGTCAGTTGTAGAGCTGATGTTACTTGATGGTGAAGGATTCTGAGCCTCTACGCTGGATTTGCAGAGAATCATCCTGAAGGCTAAGTACGTCTTACCATCACACGATTTCTTAACAGCGTTTTGCAAGGTGCTGCTTTTAGGAGCTGCTATCATGGAATGGGTTGGAGGCTTTCAACGAAGTTGCATCTGAGAACGCCAATCTGTCTTCCACAGGCTCTATTTGCTCTATTGTCTGCCTCTTTATTTAAAGTACGAAGAATGTGATAGAACTAAATTTCTTCAAAGTTTTGAAGGAGGAATCTATTACGGTGGATGACTTGTTGTAGATTGGAGTTGGGTGAGCTCTGGTTTTGAATCATTAGGCGGATAATAATTGAGGAATCCCAAAATATCATAACCTTCTTGATTCCCAAATTTTTCAATTGAAGGAGACCTTGATATAAGGCCATGGCCTCAACACTATTATTCGTTCTTTTCCCTAAACTCCATTCATAGCTGAAAATGGTGTCCCCTTTTTCATCCATGAATAGCCCTCCTGCTCCAGCTTGACCTGGATTTGATTTGGAGGCTCCGTCAAAATAGAGCAAGTGAAAATTGCTCCTCTGTACCCAAGTGTTAAATTTCTGTTCTAAAAGTCTGATTTCCCAAGTTCTGGTGTGTGTTTGATTCAGCGTGCCTTTTATTGGATCACCTTGGATTTGGCATTGCCTTTCCAGAATATAGCTGATGAATTCTGTTGCTTGGATTTTCCCTGTAGTTTTTATTGCTACTGCCTCCTCTGCTAACATATTGTTTTTATTTTTATTATTATTAATAGATTTTTAATACTATTATAAATAATGAGATAATATAACTAATTTTATATTAGATTAATATTGTTTGATATAATTAGATTAATTAATTAATTGAATAGATATTTTCTTTTTGGTGGAAAAAGTCGTAATTTTTTTCATAAGACAAAATTACATTTTGTAGATGCTAAAGAGCATATGCAAATGTTTTGTTTAGGTTTTCACAGAAACCAAAAGATGCAAAAAAAAAAAAAAAAAATTGGAGTAGCTATTGTTTTCTCCCTTTCTTCTTCTCCACCTTGTGCCATCCTCCTATGTTGGGGTAGTAGTTACAATGGATAACTGATTATCAATTATAATTATGGGAGAATCCTTGTCCGACTTCGATCCTTCAGATCTGTGAGTTCTCTTGTTGCCAAGTGTTTCCTTGAACCTTGTTGCTGCATGGGATTGCTCGGGACTTCCTCTTCTTATTGTGTGTTGTCCTGAACAATTTGTTCTTCTTCTTCTACATTGTGTTCTACATTCTCTGCTATGTCTACTATCGTCACCAAAGGTTCTATATTTTTCCATCCTTTTGGCTTTCTCTGTTGCTGCTTGCTCCTATCAGCGATGTGTGGGCATGCACTAAGTAGGTGACCTGTTTGTTGACATCCACGACATCAGAATGCCGTGTTTTCATAGTCCAAGGGTTGTATCCAATGTCTATTGTTGAAATTCAGGATTGTAATTTCTGGTAGGGCTTGGCTGAGGTCTACTTCGATGCATATTCTCGCAAAAGTAAATATTCCCTTTATGCATCTCTCTAAATCGGTCCTCATGAATTTCCCAAGAGTATTTCCAATATTGTTTAATGCCTTGTGATGCTAGAAATCTAAAGGGAGGTTATACAACCTAACCCAGACTGGCATCTTTGATACCACCATTGTGTTGGCGTCTATTTCTAGAAACCATGGGGTGATCTACAGTCTGGCGCTGCACCAGAACCATCACCCCTCGTTGAGAATAATGTCCCTTTCCTCTTTTGTGCTAAATCTAACTATGAAGAACCCCTTGGGGCATAAGTAGATTTCACAATTTGTTGTCCACACAGTATGGATCCATTGATGCAATACATAACATCTGGGCTGAAAACCATTAAATCTGCATATAACTGCATATGTTTGTAGATGTGAGTGTATTGTGTTTACCTCTGGTATATCGATGGTGAGGGATGGGCTCTTAGGTTTTTGTTCTACAATGTAGGACCCCAAAGATACAGTGGCAGCTGTAGGATTGGTCTGTGCTTTCCCTTTGCCCTTGACTGCGTCCTTGAAAGTCCCTGTGTTCTTCGAGCTAATTCATGAGCATCCACCTCGGAGACAGAGGTTGATGGTGATGGTTGTATCTGAGATTATGTTGTAGTCGTAGAGGGTATGATTGTCATGTAAAATGTGTCCTTATAGATTAGATTTTGTGCATCAGCTAGTATGCCGAGGAAGCTTTGTATTTTAGCTCGCAGATCTCGGATACTGCAACCTTGCCATAGTCTTAGGTAGTGGTGTCTCCCATCTAGTGATTTGATAAAGATATTTGTAAGGTCCACGGTTGTAGGATTTGTCTCCGCCTGTGGCTGACCTCTTTCTGTAACCGGAAATGACCTGCTATAGAACCCTATCTCATCCTTGATTCATCGGCGTTCCTCAATCCAGGGTTTTCGAGCTCTTGGATCTTGGAATATCTGATTATTGTAAGCTAGATCGGTTGGGTCGGTGGCAGATCTGGGGTATTTATTCCTTTCCACAATGGGAATGAGCTACCCCACTCCTTTCAACAATCTTCCAGGGACTGGAATAGTGGATCTGGTATGCATTATGGAAATTCCAATGGAATGAGCATCGATAAACCCATTTCCCCATCTCTTGTTGCTCTGAGGTGGCAACGTTTCTACATGTCACTGTAGGTGGCTTGCCTTAGCCCCTTCTGCAATGTCCATGTGTTCTGCAGCTTCTTTTAACCCTCATTTCGAGCTCTCCCCTCCTTCATAACCATGGGCCTTTGCAGCTGTGGGGTTCCTCGCATAGTCATGAATAACAAGCATTGCTTGTAACTCGCTCGGGCTCCCGGAGATCTTGGGTGGATACACATCTGATGGCCATAACGAGATCTGCATGAGAGAAGAGCTCACACCTGGAAACACCATTCCCTTCAAGCAGAGGCGAGCCATCGATCTCCGTCTGTTCCATCCCCATTAATTGAATAGATATTATTATAATTAAAAACTAATTATTATTATGCGTTAAATCTAAAAGAAAATGATTAGTTAATTAATTAATTGATTAATAGATATTATATGAATAATTAATTATGATTTATTTTTATAAATAATTATTATATAATAATAATGATAACTATTAAGAATAATAATTATTATTATTTTAATTTTATTTATAATATAAGATTAGATAGTTATCTTTCAAGGATACGAGAATTACGTGATATGTTATACGTGAGATGTATTGGCGGTCCTAATCTCTCTTATTAAAGGAAGCCAACTTCCATTGATCTCGATACCATTGCATTCATTGGATGTTTTCTAGTTTCAAGAGCATGAGTCTCCCTAATCTTCATCCTCTAATAATGTTCTTCCCTTTGGATAATTGAGATGTTCTCTAAACAAAAGTGGTGGTTTTGTTCTATGTAGTATATATGCTTGTACTAAAATATTTTATTTCTGATTTACATGGTTCATGATTTAATATATAAGTATTAATATTGAAATTGTGTAATGCAACTCTATGTTATAAAAAAATGAATAACAAGTTATATATAT
>APFE031192508.1:86212-152902 GCA_000404065.3 Pinus taeda | reverse complement strand
GAGTTGTCTTTAGTGGAACTTTTTGGACTTTCGGTGCCGGACTTCTGCGGAAAAATTTGATGTGAAATCTTGATTTGTGTTTATTTAAATTTGGTTTTTTTTACTATATATGGATTCAACACCTTGAAAAAACCCTTGGGCACTTCGATTGTGCAGGATTACCCATCAAGCTTGTGATTCAATAAGTTCCTTCTGGATTGTAGAGAAATTAGACTGGAAAAACCCACCGAAAAAGCTTCCAAAAAGTCACACTAAAGACAACTCCTATATTTTTTATATTTGATTTTTTTGTCATGTTTTTGTCATGTTTTATTATTTGTGTTTTTTATTGGCTTTAGTTTTTTTCAATATTTGAATTTTTGTTTTCTTTTTTGTGTGTGTGTGTGTGTATATATAGGGTCAGTGTCGGTGCTCCCGCAACCCGATCCCATTATGTGCAATTTGATAGTTGATATTAAATTTTAGGTTATAATGAATCGAGTTTGCCCCCACAATGTGTCAATTTCAAGGTTGGGCTTTAAGTTTTCATTACAATGAGTCAAGTTTTCCTACACTACGTGTCAATTTGATGGTTGATTTTTAAATTGTTTTTGCAATGTATCAAGTTGTTTTAGGCTACAATTTTAAAATCGCTATATATTTAGCATTTAAAAAAATTATTCTTGGTATAATAACTCTTTCATTCAAGTGTTCATTTTTAAAGTTTTTTTAGTCATAATGCCATGCTTGAAATATTTTCAAAACTTAAGATTGTTTTGTAGTCATAACTTTGGTTTTAATTCCATGGTTGAAAAATTGTCAAGATTTTAATGTTTTTCTAAGTCGTGATATTTTATATTTAATGATATGGTTGAAAACAATTATAAGTATTTTTCTTAGCACCATGCCTAAAAATTGTTGCAATTTTATGGTTTTTCAAATACGTGATATTTTAAATTTAATGTCATGCCTAAAAATCATTGGAATTTTAAGGATTTTCAAATACGTGATATTTTATCTTTAATGTCATGCTTGAAAATCATTGGAAATTTAAAGTTTTTCAGAGTCATGATATTTTATTTTTAACATCATTATTAAAAAATGTTGAAAATATACCTTGAAAAGAAAAGAAGGTGTTATTCCAACATCAAAACTTTTCATTTTCAGGGTGTTTTTTGCACAATTTTTTTTGGTTCTTACTGTAATTTTTAAAAAATGTTGAAAATTCACCCCAAAAGAATGTTATTCCAACATCAACACTTTTTATTTTCAACCTATTTTTTCATATTTTTTTGGGTTTTTGGGTCAGAGTACTTGTTTTGAGGTAATAGTTCCTGTTTGATTGGTAATTATGTTTGAAGGGAAAGAAGCCATGCAAAAAGAATATGATGCTTTGATATAGAGTGACACTTGGAAGCTAGTTTATCCTCCATTGGGAACCAAACCAATATGCTACAAGTGGGTCTTTAAGAATAAGTATAAATAAGATGGCTCACTTGACAAGCACAAAGTCAGGCTTGTGGTAAAAGGTTTTGTACAGAAGGAAGGGGCCAACTATGAGGAGACTTTTTTTCCCACATCGAAATGGACTACCATCCTAACACTCTTTGCCTTGGCAGCTTAGCATAGTTGGAAAGTCCATCAAATGGATGTAAAAAATACTTTCTTGAATGGAGATTTGAAAGAGAATGTTTTTATGTCCCAACTAGAAGGATTTGTTGTGAAGGGTCAAGGACATAAAGTATGAAGTTTGTAAAATCCATGGGGGCTTCACTCACTGAAACTCTGACATAGCATGTGCATTCATGGCATACTAAACAATACCCTTAATTTGAATACATGTTGGAAAATACCTCTAAAAATCACATTATTTAACCCCCTACCAATATAAATCCAATACACCTTCCCAATTTATAAAACCCCTATTTTCACTAAATTTTGTATGTATCCATTTTTTTTATTTACATTTTTTATACCCTTTTATTTTTATATCCCTCATATAGGGACTCGATGCTTGTCTTATGACCCCACATTCATTCTACAATGCACCTTTCTTCTTTTGATATACATTGTAAATGCATATTAGTTGCACCTTCCTTCTTTTGATAGACATTGTAAATGCATATTAGTTCTCCCATAATGCAATTACTTAACCTACACTCAAGCACATCTCACTATGATTTGTGGCATTTGATGGCCGAGAGGATATGTACCCTATTGAGCCACCATACTTAAGAGAGGAGAAGGCCCCTTGGTTTCCAACATACCTGAGAGAAGGAAGAGAAGTCTGCATCACCAGAATAGAGGGAAGTTCGCACCACCAAACCATGAGAGAAGGAACCATCACAACTTGACACATCCACCCAACATGCCTAGTATGGTACTATGACACGATATGGCACTGAATGATAAACATTGTGAGGGTCAGGCACACAGCCTGCTTTTCCGAAGGTAAGTTTGGGCTTAGAATGAAAGTAAGGTTATTATTCTTTCTTTGAGGAACATGAAGTGGTAATGAAAGGCCTTGCCTTAAGGTCAACCTCTTCTTTTAGTTTTAGGGAAAGTGTAACCTCAAGCTCAAAGTCAAGCTCAGGTCAAGGTCAAGCTCTTCTTTAGGGATAGAGAGGTAACATAAGGCAGTTAGCCCTTATGGGAGATTAGGTTTCATTAGGTTTCAAGGGGCAATGAACAAGCTAGAGTGATTCTACTGAACGACCCATCCAAGCAATATAGCCATCGCCATAGCCGTATCACCATCGTTGATCTTACAAGGTGCTTGCTCTATCTTATTGATTAGTGTTGGGCTTGTTCATGTTATAATGCTCTCTGTAGGTATTTTATGTTCCCCTTCCCTTCTTCGTTGAGCTCTGTCGTTGTTTTGTCATTTGACAAGAACCCCAAATTTTTTTTTTTTCATTGGTTGTTTCATAGTTGGAAGGTAACATGGGGGTGGATAATCTCTGAGAGATAATAGAAAGAATGAACACAACATTGAAGCGAAGAAATACTTTTAGTCTTTATAAAGAAAGAGTATTATTCAGTGGTAGTTGGGGAGGGAGGGCCAGCCAACATGATAGGATGGACTTTCTTTGGTTTCGATAGGATGGACTTTCTTTGATTCTAGATATAGAAGCGTTATTTTCCCTCCCACCTAGAGAAGCATTGTTTGCTAAGGCACATAAAGATCAACCATGTCTTAGGAAGATTGATTATGTGCATGTATATAAAATAACATATAAATTGATCTATATGATGATGAAAAATCAATTGATGAATCTTTGTGAATAGGTTTAAACCAAATAAGGTGTTCAAGCACAAGTCTAGACCCTCTAGATGCCACCTAGATGGTGACTAGATGCAAGACAACTATCTACAACCAAGGTTGGGCCCCCAAATCTCAAATCAAGGGTGTAATCCCAACCTAGACATGCTTAGAAGAAGAGGATGGAAAAGTACCAACACATGCACTCTTAAGGGAATAACATGAAAGCATGAAATCACCTTTTGATTCACTATCATCTCACTAATGAGATATGGGCTATCACTCATAGACTATGTAAAATGCAACAATGGATTGGAGATAACACAAAGGCATTAAATGAATGGACTACAACTAGAACATAAGACAAAATTTTGGTTGTAGAGATGATCTGCTCCATTTGGCTATCTCAAAACAATGGTGTATTCCAAAATAAACCTCCAAACGTCTACAATATTTTCTACATGTTGAAGACAAGCATTACCTTATCATGCACCTCACTAAAGACAAGGCTTCCTTTCACTCTCATACCTTTGATATACAATTCTAAAGGTCACAACCAAGTGAGACCCCACATTGGTGTATGAGACCCTTTACTTGTGGGACAAGGGACCCACCTCCGCACAATGATTTGACTGGTAAGTCAATGAAGGCATACATACTCTATGCCCTCTGGTTTTGAACCCGTGACCTCTTAGGAGGAAACACATGCTCTTAACCATGAGGTCCACTCAATCTAGATGTAGTGGATTTCTCTTTAAGGTCTTTTTTACTTAATGAGTGATTACATTGGAGCCACATTGGAACTAACATCATATAGGAAATAGAAATGACCCTGGAAACAATATTAAGAACTAATATCACTTCCTTGAAATATGAATGACCCTAGCATTTCTATAATCAGAGAATCTCTTGAAAATATAAGCTAAACAATATTAAAGTAATGTCTTGAACACCAAGAACCAAGAGCCTTATCGCCCTATAACGAAGCAACCTATTCAAGATTAGATTTAAGGCCTAAAATTTCAACGAAACAGAAGGCATACAATTTTGTGCTGTCAAGCAAAAAGTAAATCCACGCTTCCCCTAAACTCTACAAGAACGCTAGTTCTTGCCACTAATACAGTGAAGCCCTTTCTATTTTCCATGACCAGAGTTTATAAAGAGAGGAGATACAATTCACATAAGTACCAAAACGTTGATAAGTAGCTATAAAAACTACAATATCCCATAAACATTATTAACAGAATTATATACAAAAATAATACTACCAACTAAAGAAGTATCTCTCCCTTCCTTTCCCACCTCAATTACTATAGGTTATCACATTCACTTCAATAGAATGTTATCCTTACTCCATCCCAAAAAGTGTTTCATGGTCTACATAAGGTACATCTGTTATAATACATGAAGAACACAAAGAAAGGCTTGTGGAAGATTAATCTGACACTTCAAATCAACAAATCATGCACCACTAAATCAAAATCATTCAAGGTTAAACATCAAAAAAATCTTTAAGACCCATTCCAACAGTAAAACAGATATAAAAAATGTGGGAATTACTTATTTTTAATTTTTAAGATGCTTTAAGGGTTCCCAATAAAATTCCTATAAATCGTTTATCTCATTAAAACAAAGAACATGATCCAACAACTTGAAACTGATACTAAAACAAATATAATGAAGCATGTCTTTGTAGAATAATAAAGACAAATGAACCATAGTCAAGAAGGTATTAGCAACACATAATTCCCAGAAAGACTCACCCCAAACAAATTTTGCATTGGTGTTACATTTGAGATTTGCTCCTGAATCCTACTCTGTTTAGGTCTCAAGCTTCATGCGATGCAACAAGATAGAGACCTCGTCTAGGTTAAAAAGCTAAAATCAACAAAATCTTGAATAAGAAAATTAGAATATTGAGGGTACAACCAAACACCTCTAGGCTTTCAAAGCTACATATATAATGGACTTTAAGAAATAACATTTTGCATATAATAGGCAATAAGAACTATAAAGCATCTAAACCTAACCATTTTCCATACTACATATAAATTGAGAACTAAATATAGCTACATAACAATTCATGGATAATTTGTTACATCATAAATAAAAGACTAATTAAATCATATGAAAGAAGCTAAAAATTGTAGCGAGCATTTATAAAAGGAACTAGATAAGTTAAATTTACAAAAAGTAAATTGATAAGAAATGCAAGTCAAAGAACCAAAACCATGGCAAGTAATCGGTGACTATGCAACTATAGCAAGAGTCGCTGCAAAACCTAGGTTCCATTTTCACTATGATATGTAGGATAGTAGTAATCTATCATTGTAATATTAAAGAAACACTCGAGTTTTCCTCATCTCTTCAAACTCTAAACCTGGGGTAGAACTCCCAATGAATAATGTGTAAATTAAGAAGCTAACCTCCAACAATGCACAAATTCAAACCATATAAGTTCAGATGAATGCATTAAGTGGGGTTCAAGGGTCTGTTTTACTACAGTGTGGTTGGAAAGTGAACCAATCTCATCTGCCATTTGTCCTGCTTTACCTTCAAGTATTTTTTCCCTTAGGTCATCCATTTCCTTCACTGGCTTTGCAAGTTTGACAAGGGCACAGTTCTCTAGTGTACTTGTACCATCAAAACCATTCTCCTTTGTTACATCAATTGAATCTTGCTTGGGTTCCTGAGGCTCTCCCTTACTCTCCAAATCCCTATGCTTTTCTTCATTCTCCATCACTAGATATTTCTTTATGCCAACTCCTGCCCCTTGTGGTGCCATCTCTTCTGCCTTCTCATCCATTTTATTTATTTCTACAATTTTGGACCCATGTATTTTTTATTTGTTTTCTATTTCATTTTGTCATCACTCTCTTCTTCTTCTTCCTTCTTCCTATCAAGATCATCTTTTCCCTTCCCTTCTTATTCCTTTTTTTGATCAGCATCTTCCCCTGTTTCAGCCATATCTTCCCCATGATGGGTATCATGCATTTCCTCTTCCTTACTAGCTTCTACTTATGATTCTTGTTTCTCTACATCTTCTAAATCTCCTTTTGATTTTCTGGATCTCTTTGGTTTTTTCTTTGATTCACTTTCTGGTGTTTTAACTGGTGATTCCTTTACTTCTTCACTTATCCTTGAAGATCTCCTTGTTGGTGTTACCTCACCTATGGTAGAAAGAAAATGTCAAATTATATTTTCTAAAAGATACATGTCATTATCCTCATAAAAAGGGTATGGATTTCAAACGGCAAAAAAAACAAAGACATGTAAGAACACAAGTTCAGATAAGGAAAAACCAATAAAATAACAAACTTTACCTGTGCTCCGAACATAGTTCAGATAAGGAAAAACCAATAAAATAACAAACTTTACATGTGCTCTGAACATAGTTCAGATCAGGAAAAACCAATAAAATAACAAACTTTACATGTGCTCCGAACATAGTTCAAATCAGGAAAAACCAATAAAATGACTAACTTTACATGTGCTCTAATCAAGTTCAAAGATAGAAGGACCTCCTAGATTTTCCTTCAGGTATCGCTCTATTGCCTTTTTTGTCTTGAATTCTTCACCTATTGGGGTGATAAAAACAACTACATATTTTTTGGGTGTCCCACCCTTCTTTAGAATAAGCTGGAAAAAGAATTTCTAGAATTTCAATACAGTACAAGATATACCATTTAATCTCTACAATCAATTTAGAAATTCAAAAGAGAAGCTCATATATGAATCCAAAACATGTACTGTGCACACTGCATCTAAGTTATAAAAATTATTAAACAACTGAGCAATAAGTAATCTTTAGGACATGGATTTATTTGATAGTTATTTAGGGCTTAATCTTTTAAATTTTCCACTCAAAATTTTGATTTGCATTGTGACAGGAAGGCAATAGCTTCCTTTGGGAATGACACAAAAGAAAATTTAAGTATTTGAGTTGGAAAAAGCTTAGGGCTGAAAGCTTAACACCATGTTCAAACACCTGCATTCTCATTGTAACTTGAGAGGCCCACACTATCACCTTATCTATTCGCTATTTTCTCTAGCACTCCTAAAGTCTGAAATTTAGTTGGTGAAACATGGGGCTCAAAGCGTCACTTCATGCTTATTAAGCACCCAGTCCGTATTTATTAGGAACCCACATTCTCCTCTATGTTTTCACTTGCATTTCCAACTTATCTCATTTATGTGAACACCCTTGACAATGCCACCAAACATTATAGAAGAGAAATGTGCAGGGTTAGCAGGAATACTCATCATGGATGGATATGACTGACATGTAAGAAATAGGAGATAGGTAGAAGAATTTACGTCACTGAGAAAAAATCAATTTATATGGTAGAATAAACTATTAACAATTGCATTCTATAGTTTTCTTGGGAGAAAGAGCCGCATGTATGTGGCTCCATGCGTGGAGGATAGGAGGTTTGTCTGGTAGCATATCACTTAATTTTGGGTACAAATTTACTGTTGAATATAGTAGTTTCCAGAGGAATACATGTTGGATTTTTTTTTCTGTGCTATTTGGTAAAGTTTATCTTTGTTACAGGTTGCAGGAACAAAACTGCTATAGTATCTTGTGCTAAGACTATTTGGTGGGTATGAAGTCATGTATAAGTCCTCTCTAGGATGCATATTCCTAGGCTTGAGTGCAAACATGTCAGAGTTCTTCCATGTAGTTTGGGATTGTTTCAAGATTTGATGAGGAGGAGCTACCAAGCTCTAAATAAGTGATTGGGTGTCTTCTATGGATAATCGTAGTAATTGAGGGAGACGAGAATGAGGAATGAAGCTAACAACCCTAAACAATGACCAAGATTGCCATCAACACTTGAAGCTAATTGTGTTTGTGCCCTAACCAGTATTTATAATTGCAATATAGAAATCTCTAGCATATAGGAGGATATACTTAAAGGTTGAAATATTTTATGATCCTTGGAGATAGGGCTGAACCTCTGTAGATGCTTGATTGAAGTATTACAACCCTCATTTTAGAGGACTGTATCATTCTTTAAAGAATAGTTTCTCTTTGATATTCCCAGATTCCTGGAATGTTTTAGATGACAGCTATGGTTTCACATCCATCTCATCCCTTTTTGGTTCATTGCATATCACTAAGAATTTAAAGCCGAGTTGTTAAAGGGTATATTGAAGACCACCCAGTTTGAGCATGAGTACTAGATCTTTGTTGAGAGTTTGCTGATAATTCTGAATATAAGGATCAACCTTGATTATCATATGTGACATTTTTAGATCAAAGAGCAAGCAACAGTTTTTTTTTGGGGGTATATGTATATATATGTTATCAACATAATCTATCAGGTCTGTTAATTCATTATGGGAGATGTATTGAACACTTGATATCTCAAGGAAATGTGTCCTTTCTTCCTAATACCATCTCTAAGGTATTGAGTGACCTGCTCTGAACTTGATTTAAGAATCTTGATCTCTAATGATTATGTAATCCTAGAAACGTTTGATTGATGCTCTTCTTGAAGGTATCTTGGCTTATTGAAATCAATAATTAACTTCCCCACAAGAATTTTGGGCTATGCTTAAAAGCCTGACCTATTAAGTTTTCTTGTTGGTAAGTAAGGCGACCATATTTTGTGCTAAGAGGTTTAGATTTGAAGATTGAAGTCGAAGCAAACAGAAATGTAAGGAATTCTATTACATCTCATATTCAATGCCTTGACAACCGTATCCTATCTCTGACCTTGATATCAAATTATAGTATCATTTTATTCAAAGTCAAATGCCTTATCATATTGTGAAATGTGGCTCTTGGTTGTCAAATCTACTTGAACTTCTCTCTCTTGAATTATTGAAATCATTCAAATCTAAGAATGGAACATCTATAAGAGCAAAGTTATCAGCTTGATGGAAAGTCATTTTGAAATCATATAAGTGACAACTGAACTAGGACAATTTTATGAAGATATGTCTAAGATTCAGGTTGAAAATTCACTATATGTAGAAGTTGTCATGGAATCATTAATAAGTAGAGAAGGGTTCCGCTCTTGTTGTTAAGTTGTATCACTAATACACATCATCAGATGAATGTTGCGGTGAACCTATCAGAGGTTGAAACATTCAGATCAAGGACACAAATTGTTTTCACTGATGAATATGTATAAGGAAATTTTGAGATTAGTTACCGCTGGACATGTATTACTATTATCTCTAGAATAAAACTAAGAAGCCTTGTTAACAAAACAATGCTTGTATGGACCATATTGGTATATTGAGTAATGATGGGGTTGTCCTAGAAGTATGAAGATTTGTAGCTATTAAGGATAGTATCTTGTGCAGTAAAGATACAATATCAGTGGCACTGTCTATGAATGCAATCCCCGTACATGCAACAAAACATCATTTATGCTCTATTTTTAGCCCACCATTATGTATGATATCGCTACAAGTCTAGTAGCGGTGGTGATATGTTGTAGGCCCTATATGTTGATGCTTGTGTTATAGGATTGTTCACAATCAAGCTGTAAACCAGTCAAATGCATCTTTTGAAGCTTTTATTCTTGAAGATTGGCTAGGAAAAGAATGGCCTTTGTTGAAATCATCTTGTCAATGCGGAAAGAGTTATTTTTGCTGACAAAACTAACCTCCCTAGGAGTCTAAGACTCTCTAGTGACAAACAAGACAATTAAGAGCAATCCTTCTCTAAACATACATTATTCTATGAGAAACCAAGTGTTTCTCGATCCTACCTCAAGTCCAACGCTTGTTGCAGAGCAGTCTAGCCTCGTCGATCAAGATGAGCTCCTCCTTCACTTTGAAATCTGCATACACTAACAATCAAACGATTACATAACACCTGAATATTCCATAAAACAAAGCATATTCAACATATAGACCAAGGAGTATATGAAACAATTCATTAACAACAAAACATTGAGAAGAATGGACTTATTTGTACTAAGGAAACAAAAAAGAAACCATTACAACCTGAGCCTTGGTGTTGTGCAAGTTCCTCCCAGGGTCCAGCAAGAGTTTTCCTCTACTTTGACAAGCTCACCCACTTCCAAATGAAAACAAGAAAGGATGGTAATCTCTCCTCACAAGCTTACAATGGAAGTCCTAATTCCAGCAACATCTACCCTTTGGAATGTTCAGCTTTCAACCTCCCCTCCCTTGGCCCAATGCCTGTATTTATAGTGTTCTAGAGGAAGTTATTCAGTTCCAACATCAATGGGATACTCCCTCTTTTGGATGGGGTAGCTCCTCTCTTGATGGGATAAGTTCCTCTATCATAGGGATGCATGAACCATCTGGAGGCGCTCAATACACGTCAAACACTCTTCTAGAAGGCTCTAGAAGTGACCACAAGTAACTTTTTAAAGATGAAACTCGCGCCTTTTGACCTTTACAGGGGTACGCACCCATCCTTTGGCTTACAGAGCGTACAAGTATGCAGGTACAATGAGTTTGGGATGCGTACACGCAGGCAAGGTAGGCAAGGTAGAGAGAACCTGCGTACCCAGAGATAAACATGTTTTTAGTGACTTTATCTCTTTTTTGAAGCTTGACATGGAGAGCAGAGGTATAAGGCTTGACAAGGAGGATAATATGACTATTGATGGAGCCATATTAACTACAGATAGTCATGGTGACAAATTTCAGTGTAACACCCACAAAGCCTTCACCATATCTTCCCCTGATACATTAAGAAATACTGAATCTGAGACACACAATCTTATTGTGCTCTTTTCCTTCCAATCCAACTTCTACCATTCTTCATCGGACACTCCCATTGGTTTAGTACCCGGATCTACCAAGATCCACTGATCTTTATCCACCAACAGATCCTCCATCTTGAGTTTCCACAACTCAAAACTCTGACCATTAAATTTCTCTATCTCTATCTTTCCACTTCTCACCATCTTCTTTCACCACCAGAATCGATCTCGCAGATCTCCCACTGAACATGGTCTACCACAGGCCCAAGCGAAACCCCTCAGCAATAAATGCGTCCCCTTGAAGACAAATCTGCTCTGATACCAAATGTAGGTTTTAACCCTGTACAAAAATTACCGGCCTATGAATTCTAAAACATACAAAAATAAACAATGTGAGTGCATAACACTTAAAACACGTACACAGAGATTTTCCCACTAGATCCCAAAATCGGTACTACCAACTTGATTTTTCATTATGTAATGTTATAATACATATTTATACATGTCGAAGCATCCAATACCATGGACTGAAAGCCATCACATCCAAAAAACATGTGCAAAAATCATGCACAAAACCATAGGTGGGTCCACCCAACCTAACACAGCGTCCAAAATCAAAATTTTTTGGGGCGCTACCCCAGACCCCAGAAAGTGGGGTTACAGGTACACCTCAAACCCCCTATTAACTACGTGGAAAGAATATAACACAACGCATTCTTATCCACTAAGTGTTGTTTAGCTGATAAGACAAGGTTTCTTGTGAATACCTACACCACCTCCATCCTCATCCCATCCACCCACAATGCCTCCATCCTCATCCCCACCTCTCACCCCATCACCCACAGCACTACCACCTCCACCGTTGTTCAACATGTGAACTCTGTAAAGCTATCTGTATTCAAGGGTGTAGGAAATGAAGATCCAGAATAGTTTTGGTTCATCCGGAAGTGTGAATGGGAAGCTTACGATATCACAAATGACCAGATGAAGAAAGCCACGCTGGTTAGTGCTTTGGAGGACCACACACTAACGTGGTACACTAAGTACAGTACTGATAACCCAATGTCTGCATTGGCAGATGTCTAGGCTGTGCTGAATAGAGAATTCAGTAGACCTAAGTCTCAAGCATAGTCGGTTGTGGGATTCAAGGAGATCATGAAAGCTGGGGGAGATGCCCTCAGATTTGGATCAAAGATTGAAGTGTACGATCTGTGAAGCCAACATGAAACTAACTAATGGGAAGCACCACAAATGGTTCATGGCATCATTCCTGCCCCACCTAAGGGTTGCGTTATCACAACAAAATATTGGGACCTAGGAAGAAGCTCTCTAAATCACGATGAGAATGCATGAGAAACCAATGCAGGATGCTTATTGGGGGTTCAACAGAATCATGCGCAGTTACAAAACCTTTTTCTCGAAATGCAAATTCTGAAGAAGGACAGAACATCTCGGCTAGAGACGCGTGAAGAAGTTTGGTGCCTAAAATGGAAAGGTTAGGGGCATGAAAAGGATCACTGTCTAGTCATTGCAAACTATGTTACAGTAGGGGGACCAATGCCTCTATGGCTAGAGGTTGCGCTGGGCCAAGTACCGGGCATGCACTATGGTGCACTATATGCTAGGTGGTTGAGAAACATGCGATTGAAAATTTCCATTTGCTGCAGATATTCGTATAGACACCACAACAACTCTTTTGCAATTTCTGTCAATCAGTAGGTCATGACGAGTGCAATTGTTGTAGTTACGAGTTAATGATGGACAAGGCACCTGCATATAGGGTGTAGGTAGAAACGTGGCCTCCGGACCAAGGCGTTGGGGGAATGTGAGGTGAGTATCAGGGGCGTGACTGAGGCTGTGGTGGAGGAAGGCCTAGTAGAGGTTGAGGACAGTTGATTTATTACAATTGTGGAGGCCCAGGACACTATGCGAGGGACTGCCCAAATCTGACATGATAGTCATGCCGCTACTGTACTCAGTTTGTCCATGCGACTGAGGGTTGCGCAACATGGTTGGCTAAGATTTGTGAAAAGGAGGTGTAGCCTCTGCAGCTGATGCAGAACCTCCAGATGATGAGGGCTAAGCCTCATGAGGAAGACCATAAGGTAAACATTATGATGCGAAGTGGAAGTATGACTGGGGAGGATAAAGGCAAGCAACCTGCAGAAGGTGAATGGGTCCATAAAGCACTAGAAAAGATAACTGGGTTTGATTTTGAGTTCACAAAAGAAAATTTCATGGAATTAAAGAAAAGCTTTGCTAAGACCTCTACCTCAGGAAGTCAGGAGAAACCAATTGAAGAAATGGACCCATCCATGATTACCACATTCTTGGAGACCTGCATGAAACTGCTCCACGATAGTAAGGTTTTGAAGGACTTGTAGGAATTGATCAATCAGTGCGCTCGAAAGGATGGCACTATTGGTGAGCCGTGCATAGTCAGAAAGCTTGGCAAGCATAAGGCAAGGACCAGGTGTGAGATGAGACTCACCACATTGATAGGGGAATATGAAATGGACCAAGTTATCCTTTATCTGGGGTCCGACGTGAATTTTTTGCCAAAGCAAACATGGGAAAGAATGGGGAGACCTATGCTCCAGTGGTCTCCAATCTGGTTAAGGATGTTGAATCAATAGAAAATTATCCCAATGGGGAGTTGCAAGGGGTAACAGTTGACATCAAAGGCGTGAGCTCACTGGCGGATTTTGAGGTAATAGAGATTGTGGATGACAATAATCCCTACCCCGCACTCCTCAGAATTAATTGGGCCACTGACATGAATGGGGTAATCAACCTGAAGAATTAGAAGATGATATTTGAAAAGAATTCATTCCACGTAGTGGTTCCATTGGATCATGTAGAAGGACAACGCTATATAGAACCAATCTGTGATTATGAAAGTGATGACGATATGGACTAGATTTACAAGATAATAGTACGAGACTAGGATTGGGTAAATCCGATAGTGGATGGATGTATTGAATGGGACCATGGGAGCTCCTGCACATCAGATTCAGATGAAGAATTATAGCATTGGTAGAATCGTCTGCATGAAGTATCTACGTTGTGTTGTAATATGATGACCAAGTCATTGCATTGCGTGTCATCAAAAGTAAGGAGTCTGCCTCACTATGATGGGCTAGTTGATATTGATCACTTTTTGGATGCCTTTGAGAGATAAGTGCCAGAGAATCATCACTTATAGGCCTTGGACTGGGTATTGCGTGCTATTCCCGCAAGATGGTGGGGCACACACAAGGATAATTTCGATGATTGGCGTGACTATAGGAGGATGATGCTAATATGTTTTGGACAACCAAAAGTGCGAATGACAGACAAGTATGATGGAAGGGATGATCCGCATGATCAACTGGATAAATAGACTAAGGCTTATGGAGTGGATCCCTAGCTTGAATGGGTGCATTTGTTTTTTCATTCCCTAGATGTCATACCCATGAATTGGAACTTGGAAACAGAGCTCCACCATGGCACTAAAGAATGGGACATCTTGCACCAGGGGGCTATAATGATGTTCATCTTTGAGGATGGGTTTGATTGTATTGACATGACGCCACAAGATGTTAAAGCAATGATCTTTAGGATACCACAAGATCCTTTGGACCTGATTCAACCTGATTGGACTACCCATCTGAACCATGCACTGGAATGCTATAACGTGATTACTAAAGAAGAAGACGGGGATCCCAGAAAGATTAATATTCCAAAAACTAAGGTAACTACAAGGTTGAAGGTCCACAGAAAGAGGATCCAAACATAACCACACCATTGAAAAATAGGCATGTCAACATTGGCATAGAGGCGGAGCCAAAATTTGCAAAGATTGGGGACTATTGGGATGATGCGATAGTAGAAAAGGTCGCTAAGCTTCTCTGTGAATATCATGATTTGTTCCCCACAAAGTTTTCTGATCTGAAGGGAATCATAGGAGACCTGGGTGTAATGAATATCAACCTGAAACGAATTCCAAAGGTGTAAAACAAAGAACTTACTGCCTTTTAATCCGAAGTATAAGGAAAGGGTCTACGCTAAGTTAGATAAGATGCTCGCAGTAGGAATTATTGAACCAATAGAAGAATTTGATTGGGTAAGCCCGATAGTGGTTCAGGAAAAGAAACAAAAAGAAGAAATAAGGATATGCATGGATCTCTGGAAGTTGAATGACGCCTGTGTGCATGATCCTTTCTCGACCCTATTCACTGACATGGTCCTGGATAATGTAGGTGTCCAGGAAGCATATTCTTTCACTGATGGGTTCTCTCGGTACCATCAGATTAAAATCACGCCTAAGGATAGAAGCAATATGAACTTTGTGACTGAATGGGGATGTTTTTAGTATACCGTAATGCCTTTTGGGCTCAAGAATGTGCCACCAATCTTTTCAAGCATAGTCATTGTGGCATTCAAAGAATTCATTCATAAATTTATGGAGGTATAATTTGATGATTGGACAATGTTTGAGTTGGTCAAGCACCATGTGGCAAGTCTGTGCTTGATGTTGGATACCTGTCAGAGATACCAAATTGCTCTCAATCTGAAGAAGTGTCTATTTTGTGTCCCTTTTGGGATCTTGCTAGGTCATGTGGTTTGCAGAGAAGGATTGATGGTAGACCCTGCGAAGATCACTGTGATAATCAACTTAGAGGCAACGAGGAATGTGAAACAATTGCACGCAACTTTAGAGCATACCGTATACTATAGGAATTTCATCAAGAGTTATGCCTAGATCATTGGGCCTATGGAGAAATTTTTGAAAAAGGATGCTATGTTCTGTTGGAATGATGAATGCTAGAAGAGCTTGGATATGCTGAAAGATAAAATGGTCACCATGCCAATCCTAGTCTTCCCAAACTGGAAGAAGGAATTTCATGTGCACATGGATGCATCATGTATTGCGATGGGGGTCGTGCTGACACAGGATGACGAGGGAGAATTGGACCATCCTATAGCATTTGAGAGTAGGAATTTGTCCAAGGCTGAGAAGAACTATTCCACCACAAAGCGCAAAGGAATAACCATGGTGTACATGCTCCAAAAGTTTAGTCACTATTTGCTGGGTGGACATTTTAAGATGTATATGGATCATTCTGTGTTGAAATACCTGGTAAATATTCCTGTGTTGTGGGGAAATGTCTTCTGATGGTTTTTGTTGTTCTAGGAGTATGAATTTTAGGTTATTGTGAAGCCAGGATGACTGAACATGGGACCTGATCATCTGTCGCACATTTAAACATGAGAGGAACCTACTAATTTGGAGGAGGGGCTACCTAATGTGCAGCTCTTTGTAGTGCATGTTGTGGACAGTCACTTTGAAGATATCATACATTTCCTGATGATGGGAACTACTCCAGAAGGGTATACCAGCTAGCAAAAGAAGGAGTTAGTGGTACGCACAACAGACTTCTCCATCATTCTAGGGAACTTGTACAAAATGGGGTCAGATGAAATATTGCAATGTTATGTACCTGACTTTAAACGAAGTAGCATTCTTGTGAAGGCTCATGGAGGAGCTGCAGGAGGACATTATGCAGTGAAAGCAACAACGCAAAAGGTTCTGCGTGCTAGGTTGTGGTGGCCAACCCTGCATAAGGATTTGAAAGCATATTGTAAGGCATGTGATGCATGTCAAAGGACTAGCAGTGCATCACGGAGGGATGAACTACCTCTGATGCCACAAGTGACGTTACAACCATTCGAGAAATTGGTGATTGACTTTGTGGGTCCAATTCAGCCTCAAGGAAAGATGATGGGTGTGCGGTACATCATCACCTTGACTGAGTACTTAAGTAGGTTAGCGGAGGTGGAGCCTGTGACAGACTATATAGGTGCGACAGAAGCAAAGTTTATTTTTGAGTATGTATTGACAATATTTGGTTGTCCAAAGATCTTAATGAGTGATTGCGGTACACACTTTCTTAACAAAACAATTGGTGCATTGACAGAAGAATTTCAGGTGTATCATCAGAAAAGTATGCCTTATCGTCTGCAGGCCAGTGGGATGGAGAGAGTGCTAACAAAGGTTTGTAATGCTCAGCGAAATGACTGGGATGTGTGCATACCCACAGTGCTATGGGCCTACAGAATGACTTGCAAGAAGATGACTGGGAAAACACATTTTAGACTCGTGTATTGTGTAGAAGCTGTGATGCCAATGGAATATATTGTACCTAGTCTACACATAGTGGCACTCACAAGAATAATGGATCACAGAGCCTTAGAGGAGAGGCTCACGCAGCTAGCAGAGCTTGAGGAGGATCAATTTCTAGCTGGATTTCATCAACAAGTTCAAAAGGAGTGTGAAAAGGCATGGCACGATCGGCACATCAAACTGCGCACCTTCAAGGTAAATGATCTGGTATGGCTAGGGCCATATGTCATCAAGGAGAAAACCGATGGAGTAGCAATTCAACTGGTTAAATTGAATGGAGAAGCCTTCCCAGGGAAGGTGAATGGCAGCCGATTGAAGCCATACACTAATGATCCAACTAGGTGATTATATGAGGGAAGCATAGTTTTAGCGCTCCAGGAAACTAAAAGGAGGCACGGGACTATAAACTACACTACCCAAGTTGGAGAGCTGTGCAAGGAGAGAACTACGCGGAATGAGGGATTGTCACATAGTACACAACAACGCACAGAGAGATGCGCTACAAAGGGACAAAACCATGTAGAGCAGCTGGAAAGTGACTGTTAAAATCACTGTTCATGATTTGACACTGAAAAAATAGCTAAATGGAGTTGGGGGGCAGCATTTAAGTTGGAATTTATGGGTAATATCTTTGAAAATCTGCTGCCAATATAGCATTAATGAACCGATTTTGGGGGGAACAGTCACATTTTAATTCAAAATGGCTTATAAATTACATATGGCCGCCTAGTGGAAAGCACTTTGCATATTGAGAAATTGTGAGTTGTGTTGTGTGTTGTGCATGAACTGTGCATTTTTTAAAGAGCTACTTGATTTCCTAGTGTTCGATCGATTTCCGAAAATTGTCTACAAAACCATCCATGACATTATTCTAAGAGTAGCAACCATGGATGTTGAAGTAATGACAATCGAGGGAGTTGTTCCAGAGGTATTTATGGTAGCAGAAGGAGCTACCACAGAGGTTGAGCCTTTAGAGATACTGAATGAAGTACCGAAGTCTCCACGGGTCACCTAGACCAAGGCCTACCCCAACCAAGGAGGATCCCAAGAAAAAGAAGGGCAAGCAGGCTGCGACACTACAACCGGTGTGCGCATCTCCCATAAAACACCCATAGAAGGATAAGCCCACCACAGAGGAAAATGACAAGACAATTAACCTGGAGCCAGAAGAAGAAGTATTGAGGATATCCCAATGGATGATGAGGATGTTGGGGTGGAAATAGAGGATGTTGAAATTGAGGGGCCTGACCCCATCACTAAGTTGCCTAAGTATGTTCCTCCGCACAGGGACAAGACCAAGGTGCCCAAAGACATTGATGAAAGTAAGGTCACCCTACACACACCCATCTTGCTGGACCAAATTGTGTTCGAAGGATGCGCTTGGGGCGTGTCCCCTTTTTGAAATTAGAAGACTGGGATTTAGCAGAAACAGAGCAATTTCATCATCTAGCAACGAACTAGCTCATGCACCACATGTTCCAAAAAACCATTAGAGTAACTGAGTTGGAGCCACAAAAGTGGCTAAGAGGTGTGGATAAGGTAGGATTGCTCAACCTACTATCGGTGCCACATTAAAACTGCGTGCCCATCACAATGGTTGTAATCAAGAAACTGTTGTGCTTGGTGCACGATGGGTGTCTATGGTTGGAGGAGCCGATACCCATCACTGATATACTAATCCATCAGATCACGCAACTGTCGTACAAAGGGGAAAATCTGGAAATGGCATTTGGTGGGAAGGCTAGAGAGCATGCCCTCATAGAGGCCATGAAGGAAAAGTTTAAGTTGGTAAAGAAGATGCATGGTTATGCCATTTCAAGCATCTGTGACCCTGTGTCAAAGTGGTAGTGCAACTCTTAGCAGGGAAGGTCATGTGGAAGTGTCACACAGATGATGTGTCGGCACCAGTTGTAGCTTTGGCGGCCCAATGCATGGAGGGAGTTCAATTTAATTGGGTGCGCTACCTCTACGATGAGTTCCTCGTGAACTGCCGCTAGGTGTAGGATCTCAGTAAGCCATTTCACTATGCATGGCTCCTAATGTCCATAGTGCTGGTAGCATGGGAGCTACCCCAAGACAGTCAGTTTCTTCCGGTCATGCCGAACCTACCAGAGGTAGCGAAGTACGCTTCGTTGTGGGCGACTAAGGATCCTCAGAGGATAAATGTTAGCAAGGTCTTTTGGATCTTGATGGAGATGAATGTGCATATGGCCATCAACCATAAACCACAAATTTCCCCTACCAATTTTGATAGATTGCAGGAGTACGTGGAATTCAAGGCTGACTTCCACCACGTCTCAATATGGGCATGAAAGGACCCCGAGGAGAAGTGCCACGACTTGCCCTATTTGGCAATAGATGACATAATCAATGTGGTCCTTGATCACTAGCCGACAAAATGGCACATTGCCTCAGACTTGGCTACGGGATCGAGTAAGTCCACTGCACAACACAAGAAGGAAGAGGCTAAGTTGAAGATGGAACAATTGGTCGTGAAAAGGAAAAAGGAGGCCGACGATAAGGCTAAGGTAGAGCATGCTACCGTGCAACAATCGAGTGGACAGGTAGGAGAAGAGGAGTGTGGCTTTGACGATGGTCAGAATTTGACTTCACTAGAAATAGAGGAAGAAGAGGATGAACAGATGGGGTGGGGAGGCTCAGACATGGAGACAACTCTGTTCCGTATCAAGCGCACCAGAGGACCATAAAATATAGGGCCATAGAAGAAGTCCAAGGTTAGCAAGATGTCTTTGGATCCAATCACCCTAATAGAGGGGGATCTAAATGATATAGGGGATGCAGTGGGGGATGCCACTACGGAACTATTGCAATAGTTCAAGCAGCAATAGCAGCAGGGGTTGGGGGCTATTGTAACGGGTCTGCGTGGGCTGTAGATGCGTGCATCCTAGATTCAAACTAGTGCGACATCCAATAGTTTGGCCCTTGGCACCTCAGAAGTAGCAAGGATGTTGCGTGCAAGAGACCCCTGAGCCATAGTGCTACCAAATGGAGCATTGACGATGATGATTGAAGTTGACAGGGCCGATGTCAGTGCCCACAAGGGAGTGGGACTTAACTTGGTCGCACTTCTTAGTGAGGTGCTTCACCTTCTCTAGGATGGTGTGATTGCGGAACTTTGGGCCTGCTAACAACACACTTTACAGGTGATCAAGGAGGAAAAGGTTAACAATGATCAAATGTTTGTGCAGAGAGACTCCGCTATTCAGCTTGTGATAGACCTTATAGACAAGAATCAATGCATAATCAAGGTTGTGGATGAGGCATGCTGAACAGTCCCAAAGCTGGCCATTCCCAAGGCTGAGCTAGTAGATGTATGGGTTCAGAAAATCATTGCGGGAGTGCACGGAACATGCACAGAGTTAGCAAAGGTTCAGCTAGAGCTGAACCTCAAAATTTTAGAATGGTAGTTGAAGGCCCAGCCTTCAACTCCACCGGAATTTAGGGAGAAGCATGTGACTATCGTGACAGATGCATTATGAGGAGTAGCAAGTGCAGTGATGGACTGCGTGACACTTTTTGAGTAGTCGTTTGAGTTACTCACCAACCTAGAAGAAGACCCCAATGTGCATAGGTTGGATACAGAAGCACGAGAACTACAATAGCACTACGATGAAGTTAAAGTGACAACGCGCACTGTCTCCATCACACAGGGACTCGCGAAGCTGTTGGAGGCCAAGGCATTGAAAGAATAGGTAGACGCAGCTCAGCACAAGGAAGCCATGTTGAAGGCTTGCTTGATGCCTTAGTTGGACGATGCCTTCCTGATCACGACCATCATTGAAGGCAAGATGGCTAGTCTAAAGGAGACTCAGTAGAAGCTACAAGATGATAGCACAGGGCCAACTACAGAGCAGTTGGTCAAAGAGATGAAGCATGTGGCAATGTAGTGCGCTGCCGAGGTAGTGTTGAGGGATTTGATCCCCTAGGGCTTTTGGGTGGAAACCCTAACAGACTAAAAGTTGTCTAAACAGAGAAACACACATACACATAGCCATTATGCTATCAAAAGCAAATTCTAAAGTAAGAAGGGCGTACCTCAGGTCCTACGTTCGAGTAGTTCCTCAAGGGTCCAAACCCTTCTTCAAGTCCCTTTCGCTCCCTTGTCCTGCAAAACAACCAATTCCAAAGAATACATCAGTATATGGACAAAGACTTATATGAAAATCGTCTTTATGTTATAAAAGAAGGAAGTTAGTTATGAACTTTAAACAACCATTCATACATGAAATTCAAACGTGAACATCATAAATATAAAGAAGAAGCATATCTGGAACCAAGACGTGTTTCTTTATTATAGACAAATAGAATGTAAAAAATGAGTAATATCGCTTGAGTAACCTTTGGCAGGCTCCAAGCAAAGCTTCCTTCCGGATCCGTCCCGCCTCAAGCCTCTAACATATCTCCTTCCAAGACTCACTCCATGATGCCATAACTAGTGGATGAACATCAAATCACAAGGAAACAAGGGTTTCCTGTACAAATGGGGGAAGTGCAGAAGGCACAAGGGTCTTCAAACCTGGTCGGGGGGAAAATCTCAGTATAGTAACCTTTCTCTCTATTCTCTCCTCCCTTAGGCCTTCCCTTTGATGTCTTTTTATACCAATCCTAAAGTAGTTTTTTAGTTAGGAATTGGTTGGGAACAGTTGGGCCACGGGAACTAACAGGTGATCAGCAGGTAAAACCCGCGATCTCCACCCGAAAATAAGGAGTTTTATATTTTTTTTAAGTGTTTTAATACATATACGTGGGTTGGTTATATGCGGACCCGCGTATACACGTGTTTAACTCAGGGAAATGTCGCGTACAGGGAATAAAACACTGTTTTTTAAATTTGGGACCAGGTCTGGAAGGAGGCGTTGCCCTAGGCCATGAGTGCAGCATCAAAAACCATAATAGTGAGATTTGGAGCTATAACATATGCCCCCTAATATATGAGGTCACAAGGGGAACATGATGGCCGAAATATATTAAGCAAGTACATGGAAAGGAAATCTGCCAAAAACCAAAGAGTACTTCACCAAAATTCAGCCTACCAAGCCACAAAAGGAGATCAGAAAGAAACACCATCTGAGGCAGGCATACCCATGCTCAGAGAAAGAAAAGCATGTCCGAATATCAAGTACAAGCGGATCCACTAAGTATACAACTATAAATGACTAGAAAATACATAATGGATCATCTGATCATGATCGAACAAGTACATGTCGAATATCACATATAAAACTGTCAATGATGCTGAGAAATACAACAGATCACTGATATCAAAGACTGATCCCAAAAGATACCAACTGAACATGATGGAAAAGGATGGTACTACACTACAAACTCAGGTGCCAGCATATAGAATGTCGCCATAACTGACTGCAACATATAAGGTGGAGTGGTATCAACTAGCAGCAATAGGAGCAACTGTCAAGTGAACCAATGAATGCTGATACAACCTGAGGTCTTTACCGACCGCCGTGGTACATTTCTACACCATGGGAATAAATGATCTGAATTCGACCATGTGAGAAACCGTTTGATTACCGGTCATTGATGTATACTGTTAACAAATGCGAGACTACTCACCGATAATGATAATGAGCATCAAGGTACCCAGTACAAACCAACAAGTGCGAATAAATGAGCTGGAGTCAACCACCTATAAGAATCTATCGATCAGGAGACAATGATGGTTTCCCACTATCGATAGCGAAGGATCTGCCACTAATGACTGCAAACCCCAAGGTACTGCCAAATGGACTCTAGATCTTTGCCCCAAAGCAATGAGTCAGAGTTGATAGGGAAAGATCCACTAGAAGGAAGGCATTAAGGCATCCTTCATCAATCTAGCGCGAGTGTAACCCATAGGCCAATAGTGTGGAAGGAATTGGACGAAAGAGATGTAGTAACCGAAGTACATTTCCAGCGTACACAAGATGTAGCTAGCGCTCGACAAAAATCCTCTGAACCAACCAATAATGAAAGCTGACACAGAGGCGAGGTATCCACCAATAGGGTCAAATGGAAACCAAGGTACTGCACGAATCCCAATGTGTGATAATGTAAGTTGACGTCGAACACAAGGAAAACAATCTCAGTCAAAACCCAGATACTTGTATCGATGTTGAGCACAAGGTAACCTATCAATAATGAAAATAGGGCCAGGGTGCAGCTCTAGGCCTGCCCTCAGAGCAAGGTGTTGTCGTCGATAAGGACAAGACCCGCCAGCAAGAAGTGAATGGAGACCTTCTCAAAACGACACGAGTAAAGGACCAATATAACTAATGTGATGATAGACATGACACTAACAACCAGGATGGCCGACTGAAAATTGAGTCAAGAGACACCGCAGAGAGGCCGACTCAGGCTAACTTCCCTTGAACAAAAGCATGACTCAATGTGACTATATGGCAGCATATGATGACTCTGTATAAGTTCGTCATGCAGGAGGCACCAACGAACCCTCCATATGATTGGAAGAGATAACCAATCAGGGGAGAACTGATTCAATAACAAGGTTAATGCATACCTAAGTCAAACTAAATCCCACCCATACGGAGGAGACTTTGTTTTGAGTGCTTTGTTCAAGGGAGAGATGATTAACTCTAGCTGCAAATAATAGATGGAAATACTGTCCCATACCCGCTCTTTTTGGAATATTTAATTTTTTTTGTCTTTTTCTGTTAAGCTCGAAAAAGAATAAAAGAATGCTATGGTATAGTGGAAAGAATGAGTGTCGGTGAAACAGATGATCTAGTTCCTGGGAGGGGAACATTCCTATGCTGAATGCAAGGAGGTGAAAACTGGTTAGTGACACTCAAAGGTGTGTTCCTTCCACGGGTCAAGGTGTGTCAAGCTACAGAAGTCAAAGGTATGCAAGGTTGATTTTGCAGATGTAATGGTCAAAATTTGGCTTAAACACAAGTCCAAGTGAAGCCGGTTCTAGGCCAAAAGGTGCAAATAGTCAACATGCAATGCAATAGTACAATTCAACATGAAGGAGCCTCTAGGGTATAAGGCGAGAACAAAGCGAAGAAGTTAAGATGAATGAGTCTTCAATGCATAAGTCATGGCGGGACTACGGAGGACTCCCGAGCCTACTCAAATTGAAGCAGCATGGGAAACAAATGTTAGTGAGGTGCTAACTACGATGCCCATGTAAAGGATGGCTCTACCATCATGTCATGATTTTAGAAATCGGCAAGTGAAGATGACTTACGAACCATAACATGATGGGATCGACCCTATGGTAGATGTATCGGTAGATGGAGGCTAGTATGAATGATGCAATGGAAAAATGATGTCCCTAACCTATATTCCAGTGAAAAGATGATACCTGCCATGACAGGTCAGCATTCATGGAACCGCCTCGAAAAGGTCGAAAATATCGAAAATGTTTTGAAAAACAAACCAATCTCGACATTCCAAGATCCCAAGTTAAAAGTCACATGAGGCCAAACAAAATAAAATTTTGAAAAAATTTTGCATTTTCAAAACTTATAAAAGGGATTTTGGACTCACCATTTTTACCAATTGAGTTGGAGAGCAAATATTTGGAGCCAAAGGAGCAAATTTTCCATGTGCCAAATTCGACCATTCAAATTCTTCAAAATCTTCCAGGTAACTCTTATACTTAGCTTGCAATTCATTGTGACTAGTTTTAGGATTTTCCATTGATGTTTCACCGTTGAACTATTGTTCAAAATTTCACCGCAGCGTATACGCAGGTTGATAATATGAAACCCGCATACACACGGGCCCTATACGCGACTGTGTATATAGTAACCCGCGTATACGCTGTGAGTTAATTTTAATAAAAAACTAATGGTCAAAACCTAATTTTTTCTCAGGATGCCGATCACATGGCATGAAAGAGAACATGCAGGAGTTGATAATGAAGTTATGAATGATCCTCAAGCCTTGGATGCTTTATGGGGATGCGGCTTGCTTAAAATTTTCAAACTACCGAACATGAAAGCCAATGTACAACTGCTTGAGATGCTCATTGACTATTGGGATGTTGAGGAGGAAGCCTTCATGATTGATCATATGCCACTGAAAGTGGAAGTGGAGGATTTATATTTTATCACGGGCCTTTCCCGAAGGGGAGAGGTAGTACAGTCCCGGGGCAGGACGCAGAGTAGCGTCACCATAGAGGACTATGTACAGATATACTACCCAGGACATCCCAAGAAAGTTGGGAGCCAGATCTCTATTACACACGTGGCGCGTTTAGCGCTAAGGATCATCCTATTCACCATAGCTCGAGTGAATGGATCGTCCTCTCTGCATCAGGCATCACGGCTCACCATGAGCGTGGCAGTGGATTGTCTCACTACTGTGTTTGACTGGTGTACTCCTCTTTTGGCCAGCATGAAGAGCCAGCTCACTTCCATTAAGAGGGGACAGACCAAGAACTTCGGTTACGGGACCATATTGTGCACTTTCTTCTTCAAGAGAATTCCCGCACTCTGCCCCAGGGTAGCAGTTTCCATCAGCACCCCACGCGATCCACGCATGGGCCAGTGGACTAATCTGATGAAACGTCTGGTGGGTGGGGAGGTTCCTAGGACTGCTTTTAATGATGACTTCTTCACCTGGTGGGATCAACAGATCATTGCCGTAGACGACTACCCCTATGCTGGGCTAGACTTCCGAGGAGATCCTCACCTAGAATTACCACCAAATGCAGCATGGGGCAAGATCGGTAAGGATTTTTTAGTTTTATGATTCTTTTTGGATTTTTCAAATATAATGATGCATTTTGAAAAATATTTTTGATGAGATTGAAATGACTAACATAATGATTATGATCTAGACATTGGGCCAATATGACCAGATGGACTCCCGCGGCATAGACGATGCGGATGAGGAGCCGAAGAGGTGGTTGCTGAGACGGAACAAACTCTACACAACGTCCAGCGACACCTGACGAGACTGAGTTGTCGAGTACCGATGGCTGCTATAGAGGACCTTCCGAAGGATATGCAACATCATGTGGTTGGGATGCCACGTGACTGGGTTCGCACTTTTCGGTGTGTAGCCAATGCGATAGTTACCTACTTGGCCGCTCATCTTGAGCCGAGGCATTAGATATGCCGGTCATGATTATGGGCATTTGAGTCCCAATTTTGTATATTTTTGGACAACATATGTACACTCGAGATAATTTTATGATGATATATATATATATATACAGTTTGACTTTTTGATGCTTTGATTTTATGATGAATGATTGATGTGCCAGTCTAATGCTTGATTAGCGATAGAATCAGCTAACCAATTATGAGATCTTGGAATGTGCAAATAATTAATATAAACAAATGATCTTTGCAACAACCTCACTCTTAAATACTGGCAATATAAACATGGATCCCTTACCCGATAAATGTTATTTAATTGAGACACTATCAATTGAGAATCGAGATAAACCACCAACGAGTCGATCTCATAAGAGATTGCCTCGGATAGTAAATTAATAACAGCGGTATACTCAACCATATTATTCGAAGCAGAACCAATGCATACCTCTCTTAATACCATCAATTGACCAGTTGGATAATAGAGTACCCAAGCTGCAAAAGTGAGATTCCGAGTGTGTCGACTAGTACCATCGGCGAACCCAAAATAGATCAAGTCATCCATCAACACCTGGAATAGCAGACCAAAAAGTGTTGACATCACAAAACTCTCGATGATATATGTACAAATATACATAATATACAAAGAATCCATTGCCTAACCACTACTTAAGCAAAGTAATTCTTTAGGTAGAGCCCATTTCGGGGCTCTACCAACTTGTTTCCCTCAAAATCGATTAACTCATACAACCCTTTTTCTAAAACTCATTTAATAATGAAAGAACCATACCTCATAGGCTTAAACTTGCCTACCCCCAAGGCGTCTTTATCTTGGTCATAGACCAAAACAAGGTCGCCTTCAGAAAAGACTCGAGGACAGACAAATTTATCATACTGTGTTTTGACCCTTTTCTTATGAGCCTCATTCATCATGGCGGCATCTCGACGCTGCTCATCGAGATGTTCCAAGTGAAGGAGGTGCTCTTCGAGACTTGAAGTCTCTGGAAGAAGCTTTACAACTAACTTGAGAGATGGAATTTCACATTCGATCGGAAAGATAGATTCCATCCCATAAACTAACTGAAAAGGTGTAAAACCAGTAGCAGTCTTTACGGAGGTCCAGTATGCCCAAAGAGCCGAATACAACATAACGTGCCAATTGTACCGATTTTTATTGATTGTCCATTGGAGTATCGTCTTAAGAGTTTTATTGACTGCCTCGACCTGTCCATTGGCCCGAGGATAATAAGGAGATGAGTGCTCCTGGCGGAAACCTAATTTAAGAGCCTATTCAGACATCAGTTGATTCTGGAAATGACTGCCATGATTAGTGACAATCTCTCTTAGGACACCAAATCTTGAGATAACCTGATTGAAAAGAAACAAAGTTGCCGTGTCACTATCGTTTTTATAAGTGGGCATGGCCTTGGCCCACTTCGTAAAGTACTCTACAACCACAATAATATACTTGTGATTCGCTGCTGAAGGCGGATTACAAGTTGTAAAATAAATACCCCACTTAGTAAAAGGACTGACCGTGACAACGGGAAAAAGAGGAGATGGATGAGCACGCATCTTTTGAGCAAAGATCTGACAAGGGTGGCAACGTTTGACCGCTTCCACACAATCTTTAAAAAGTGAAGGACAAAAATAGCCAGCACATAAGATGCGCTGGGCTGTGGCAAACCCCGATAGATGACCACCACAAGCTTCACTGTGGCAATCATTAAGCACTGACTCTGCTTCCTCCAAGGTTAAACAGTGTCGCAGGATTGAATCAACCCCTCGACGATATAAGGTATCACCAATGATAACATAATTTTTAGCTAGGTGACATAATTTACGACGTTCATCCTTGGAGAAAGTAGAGGGAAACTTTGAAGTCTAGAGATAGACAATGATATCTCCATACCAAGAGATGAGGAATAAATGTTCGTCGGGAAAACTTTCCTCAGAAACCGTATCCTCTCCACAAGGCAGCTCAGAAATTAGCTCAGCGAAAACTATGGATTTCTTAAACTTGGCTGACAAGAACTCGAGATCAAATTCTTGCAAGATGACTATCCATCTATTATATTTTCCCCTAATCACTCGCCTACTGAGGACAAATTGAAATGGATTGACCGCCGCTAAGACAAAAGTTTTGCGTAGCAAGATATAATGACGGAGCTGCTGGACAGCATGGACAGCTGCCAAGGCCAACTTCTCAACCAGAGAATGGCGAAGTTCAGGACCTATTAAGCCTCGGCTCAAATAATAAATCACATGCTCAGTGATAGCATCATCTTCCTGAACCAGAACCATACCAATGGTTGATTCTGTCGTAGCAAGATATAAAAGGAAGTCTCTGCCATAATCCGGTGGACTCAAAAGTGGGGTAGAGACTAGTGCTTTTTTCAAAGCATCAAATGATTGTTGCGCAAAGTTGTCCCATACAAATGGAACTCCTTTCCATAACAACCGCATGAACCTTTTAGTGATCTCAGCATAGTTTGCTATAAACCGCCTTAAGAAATTAGCCTTCCCTTGAAGACTCTGAAGTTGATGAATTGAGGATGGGGGAGGCAACCAAACTGTTGCCTCAACCTTGAAGGGATCAACGTGAATCCCTTCATTTGACACAATGAACCCTAACAACAAACCGGACGTAACCATGAAAACGCACTTGTTGGGATTCAGCCGGATTTTATAAAAATGACATCGCTTGAAAACCATTCGAAGGTGGCTAGGGTGATCAGTTCTCTTTCGAGAACGAGCAGCGAGATCATCTAAGTACGCTTCAATGACATGTTTGATGTCGTGGAAAGCATAAGACATGGCCCACTGGAAGGTAGCTCCAACATTTTTAAGACCAAAAGGCATCTTTCTATATGCAAAGGTACCCCAGGGACATATAAAGGCTGTCTTATGTTGATCTTCAGGACAGATAGAAATTTGATTATAACCAGAGAATCCATCCATGAAGGAAAAATTCTCATTACCCACACACTCGTCGATAATCTGATCAATGAATGGCGTGGGGTAATTATCTTTGGGACAGGCCTTGTTTAGGTCCTTAAAATCGATGCATACTCAGATTGTTCCTTGCTTTTTATCTACAAGGACTGGATTAGAAACCCAATCAGTAAGAGGAACAGGGTATATAAAACCCGCCTTTAGCAGCTTCTCCACTTCCGCTTTGATAGCTGCTACTTTCCTAGGGTTGACCAGCCGAAGCCTCTGACGAACCGGTTTGGTGTTTTCATACGTCTTAATCTCATGTTGAACTATAGATGGGTCAATGCCAGGAATTTCTTCATAAGACCAAGCAAATACATCCCAAAATTCTTTAAACATGTCGGTGTAAATTTGAATTTCTTCAGGGGAACACTCAATTCCGATGAAGAGATTCTCGATCGTGTTAGGGTCCCTAGAGATGTTTATACGTGTTGTTTTTGAAATTACCGACATATTACCTTCGGCACAAATGTGTGCTGGAGCCAAAGGGTTTGACACCGTATAAACATCGCTAGAACAGAGCTCAGAGAATCTAGATTCTACCTCCTGCAATGGAGGAAGAAAGTATGAACGATGGTGTAAATCTTCCCAAGGTCGATCTATGCCCATCATTTCTTCAAGAATTGCTTCTTCCGATGGTAAAACTGAATCTAAGCAGTCCAAAGCAGAGGTAGAATCAAGGCTCCAAGCGGGGACCACATCGCCATCTAAATCCTCTTTAGAAAAAGGAGTAGAATGGTCATCTGCAGAGCTGACGATAGATTGATATCTAAGCTCAGCTGCAGATATAGGAAATGCCATTCCATTCTCTTGTCCTTCAACTAATGTGATCGTAGGTGAAGGAAAGGTCCAAGGGTCTAAAAAATAATGAGTTCGAAAGAACCCATCTCGAGAAAACTCCTTAGATGATGAAATGGCATTAATTTTAGCGATAGGAGAGGGAAACTCAAAAGTACCCATCAACAAGGAATACATCCCTACTCCTACATTCTCAGTAGGTGGACGAGGGTTATCCACTAAAGGAATAGTAGAGTCAGAGCTTTCTTGAGGATCAACTAGACAATAATCCAATTGATCAACCTTTACGATTTCCCCTCATGAGGAAAGCAAATGACACGAAACAGAGTCGAAACAATGGCGTCCATTTCATATACCCAGTTCCTTCCTAGGAGGAGATTATAGTCTAGGTTAGCATCTACGACTTCTACTTCAATATTAACAACCTTCCCCCCAACACATATAGGAAAGGCCAGGATAATCCCATGCGGCTTATGAGAATGAACATCGAATGTTGTCAAGACGGTACGTGAAGGAACAGCCGAAGGTGATCCAATAGCCTTCCAACATGACAGGGACATGACGCATGTGGAAGCCCCTTCATCAATAACGGTACGAAAAATGTTAACTTTCCGGTATGTAGACTTCATTTGAAAAGCCATGTGATGAGGGAGTCACTTTTTGACATTTAACATGTCGAAAGTGAGCACTAAAGAAATAGTTGGATCAATTGCCCCAATCGCGGAAAGTAAAGCACTTCTCTGAGCCAAACACAACTGGAGAACCTCTAAAGCGGACATGGTGCACGGACTCTGTGCCAGATCCTCCACAATGGAGTAATTCTGGTGGCCCTAGCATTAGGATTAATAGTCGCGTGTTTAGCGGAACCTTTCGGTATCTGTGGTATAGTCTCAACAGGGGGTCGCTCGATATGAAGGTCAGTACTTCCGGGAACAGCCTTATCCTTGGAAGTTTCAGCTTCACCATAATCACGTGACCGAGTAGCCACATGGACGTTAGAACCCATCATGAAAACATTGGATGATTTTTCCCCTTCCTGGTTGCCCCCTGTGGAGGTTCTAGGGTTTGAGCTCGCGCCAGTAAGAAGTTGCTGCTCTTGGGGAAAAGGGTTGGTTAACACAGCTTGGAAACTAGAAGTCCCTTGCTGCCCTAACAAGCGCTGAGCATCTTCAATCTTGGGGCAAAGATGAGTTCAATGGTCTCCACTGCACAACTTGCATGGAAACTTGACTTTCTTTTTCGACTCATTTCTACCACTGCCAGCATTATTGCCGTATTTATTTGCATTAGGCTTCCCATCCTGGTTCTTTTTCTTTCCTCGTCCTTTCTTTTTCCCATTGGAATTTTGATTTTGCCTTGGGGTTATCAGATTGGACGACATTAATTGAAGAATTTTGGGAAGCTGAAGGGTTAGACGATGTGACTTGGTTGTTAGAAGCAATTTGTAAAGACAACTGCTGCAACTGATTCAACAAGTTCACCGTATTCGTGTCTACCGACCCAACAATACCATCTACGTGGGGACCTGGCTTCGACTTAGCTACATCAACCTTAGATCCAGGAGCATCTGGCAAGTACTTTTGTAGGATCCCAGACTGAGAGTAGATCAATTCTAATTGCTGGGCCCTAAAAATGGCTTGCTCCTCAAAATAGACCCCAAACATGGAGACATCTTTGGAGATCTCAGGTATCAAAGACTTCAGAAACCACTCGAGACGGTACGTCAGAGGGATATCGACTTTAATAAGCCTCTTTCTCTGTCACCATTCCTGAATATGATCAGAAATGTGAGTTGCCCTATCCTGGCGAAAAGTGGCCAGTAGTTCGGTTCCGGCATCATACCAGATAGGCAACTGAAAATGGTTCAAGAAAATATTGGCTAAGTGGGTGAATGATGTAAAGCTACCCCCAGACAACTCTATATACCACTTGGCTGCGTTACCAGTCAAGGTGCGTTGAAATAATCTCAACCTAACCGAGTCATCGATCAGGGAGTTTGATGAGCACCACAAGTGGAACGTGGTTACATTGTCGCCCGGGTCGTCACCACTCTTCCCTTCGAATTTTGGAATGTCCAAAGGGATTTTAGTTGGGACCGAAGGCCAGGACGGATTGTACTTGATGGGGTCATTAGTTAACTTAGTGAGCTCTGGCAAGTTTAACGTTGCCAGAAACGGAAGTCTAGGAGGAGCTTGGGGATTCCACCTTGACTGGGTGGAACTCCCAAAGATCTGAAAAAATTGGCCTGGATTTTGGAAGGTACCAGGCTACCTGAAGTAACCAGTAGAACCCACTGAACCAAAAGGCAAGCCTTGTGGTCCAGCTAAACTCGAAGTTTGACCAACTCCGGCCGTATATCCACCATACCCAGCAAAGTTTCCTCCTAAAGGATTGTAAGGAGTTGATAACCCCTGATATGGATTCCAAGCCGAAGCTAGGGGAGGAATACTTTGGAATGAACTAACTGTGGTATACGGCCTATTCCCATATTGGCCAAAAAATGGATTCCTAGTTTCAGCACCACTAAGCCCAGGGTTATTCCAACCTTGGAAAGGATTGCTGCTTTGTCCTACAGAAGAAAAAGGCATGGATCCTATCATTGGGTTAGAATGTGGTATATGACCACTTCCAAATAGAAAACCTTGGAACGAAGCCGATCCACTCATCATGGAAGTGGCGGCCTCAAACGGAGCTGAAGGAATGCCTTATGAGTGGGCACCAAATGGGAAGAATCCAGAACCAAAAGCATTGGTTTGGGAATTTCCACTCATGGATGGAATGGAGGTAGACCCAACAAGAGATGTGCTAGCAAAAGATCCGAATAAAGAGACGGAGGGGATCGAAAAGCATTGGTTTGGGAATTTCCACTCATGGACGGAATGGAGGTAGACCCAACAAGAGACGTGCTAGCAAAAGATCCGAATAAAGAGACGGAGGGGATCGAAATAGTTCCTCGCCCTTGTATAGATATGGGAGTCTGTACAATCGTAGCACTTGTAGAATCCATGCTTCCAGTAGTGGTCATCGAAGGTAAGCGTGTAGCGTAATCTGGACTTGACGGTCTATGCGTCAGAGTCCCAACGTATTGCAATACGTGTGGATGAGAATTCGGAGCCACTAACGACTCTAAAAGTTCTTCTACCTCTATATTATTCTCTGCTTATAAGCGAACTCGAGAAAGAACTGGAGTGTTCCTCTCTTGTTCTACGGAAGTACCAGGCCTTGCTTCAATACTAATGCCCCCGAGAGGAGGATCAATCCTCAATGTGTCAATTTCCGTGAGATGAAACCCACTGGTGTTATTACCTCTATGCCTTGTCGGAGAAGGCTCTAAACTCGGTGGTGAAAGACCACGAAGTCTTTGAGACGTCTAGGAGATCGGTCAACCACTTTGTACTTTTTGATTAAGATCTAACTAAAGACTCAAAAAATTAAATCTAGGCTAACTAGGAGCACAGAGCACACACTATAAAGTCCCTAAAGATACAGCCAGTCAAACAACTTCCAAGTATTTCTACTCCGGATGATTAGGACCGGACACCAAAATACGAGAAAGTGAAAAATAAGGGGCCTTCCGAAGATAGTCTGGGATGATGAGGGCCCAGGCCTATCAACAAAGGTAGTAGAGGAAGTTACGCTGACCTCCTAACAACAGCCTGCGTTGGTGCAAGCCCCCAAGCTTCGCAAGGGTGCCCTCTAGTAGTATTGTTGAGAGTGATACGACGTCAACCTCAGGTGCCATGGGATTCCCCTCCACTGCCACCTATGTAGTTCCCTAGGAGTAGTAACTATGGATACCAACTCATCACAGAAGCCAGGTGAAACAGTCGTGAGGTAAGTTCAGACAAGTAGGAGAGGGGATATCTCTCTTCCCTGTCTTCACAGACCCTCGTGCTTAACTCCCAGATCCGGAGCTTTCCTGGTCTTCCTAACGATATTGGATTTTCTCTCGTTATTCAGACTCCTATGTTTGACGTTTAAATGGCCTTGGAGAGTTAAATCTCCACTCGCCTAATCCAAGGCCCTAAAATCCTAAAACTTGTTGGTGTATTTTACTTAAAAGAAAAAGTTATACTGAATTTTAGTTAGCACTTGATTTTAAGGGCTGTTCTTTAAGTCAAGGGATGATGGAAGTGAAACTAGTGGTGTTTTTTAGATGCAAAAGAAATTAATAAAACCTAACTATATGCATGTGCACTTGTCATTTTTTTTCGATGAAGAGTAATTTCTACAGGGTTCGAAAGGAAACTTCAAATGAAACAAACTTTTCTTTTCTTTTCCTTTAATTCACACTTCACACTCAAAAGTTAACAAAACTATTTATGCCTAAAGAGATGCAAATCTATCCTAATGCAACAACTATATGCTTGATGCAAGATTGAAAACAACTCTAAAACAAGAAATGAAAGTTGCTTTGCTTATCAAATTTTCTTTTGCCACTTACAATGTCTACCATTCACTTCGTCTAAACACTAAAAACAAAACTCAAGACAAACATAAAGCACTTTCATTCACCAAAAGGAAACTGAATGAAAAGCAAGTTCAAGAAAGCAAAACAAAACTTTTCAAAAAGTTCTCTTCAAAGTAGCAACAAAAAGTCTTTTCAAAAATGCTCTCAACAAAATGAAACTTTGTGATTGAAACAATAAGCAAGAAACACTTTTGCAAGTAGACACCATACAATGAATGAAAACTCAATAAAAATAAATGTGTTTAAAGATGCTTTTTGACAATTGAAAGCGACAATGAAAGCTTTGGTAACAAAGACCAAAAAATATCAAAAAGACAATTTCAATAAAGCATCAATTAACAACTTTAATGAAACAAAGAAGTAAATGGTCACAAAAAGCGGTTTTGTCAAGCAAACAAAAAGTCACCAAAAACCAAATCCAACACAAAGATTGATAACAATCTTTCTGCTCTGAAAAGATCAGAGCAACCAAGATTCAACAATAAATCTTGCGTGCTTTTAGCAAAAAGACGATGACGCTTGAAAACACAAAACAAGACCAATACTCCTTATAATCAGACAGAAATCGGAGTAAGACGCTTGCTGTAAAACAACAACTGATACTGGAAAAAATGACTGTTTCAAACTGACTCAAAACACCAGACAAACCTTCAGAAACACAAAGATTTATAAATCTTGAAAGTTGCAAGATATACGCAACTGTACCTAAGAGCAGATTGCATGTATACGCGACTGTGCCTGAGGAAACCTGCGTATACGCGGGTTTACTTTAGGAAACTAGCGTACATACACTTTTGTAACTAAGGAAAATAGTGTATATGAAATATTTCAAGAAAAATAAAAAACAAAATGAAGAAACTGGCACAACTCAGAAGTCAAGAACAGACCAGCTAGTAACAACAAACCAACAAGCAACTGAGCCCTGATTGGCTTGACAAACACCCAAACTAGGAACAACAAGAGTGTTGTCCCTAGTGGAGTCGCCAATTTTGTTGAGGGATTTGCTCCCCTAGGGCTTTTGGGTGGAAACCCTAGCAGACTGAAAGTTGTCTAAACAGAGAAACACACTTTCACACAGCTATTATGTTATCAAAAGAAAATTCTAAAGTAAGAAGGGCGTACCTCAGGTCCTACGTTCGAGAAGTTCTTCAAGGGTCCAAACCCTTCTTCAAGTCCCTTTCGCTCCTTTGTCCTGTAAAACAACCAATTCCAAAGAATACAGCAGTATATGGACAAAGACTTATATAGAAATCATCTTTATGTTATAAAAGAAGGAAGTTAGTTATGAACATTAAACCACCATTCACATATGAAATTCAAACATGAACATCATAAACATAAAGAAGAAGCATATCGAGAACCAAGACGTGTTTCGTTATTATAGACAAATAGAATGTACAAAAGGAGCAATATCACCTGAGTAACCTTTCGCAGGCTCCAAGCAAAGCTTCCTTCCGGATCCGTCCAGCCTCAAGCCTTTAGCATATCTCCTTCCAAGACTCACTCCATGATGCCATAACTAGTAGATGAACATCAACACACAAGGAAACAAGAGTTTCCTGTACAAATGGGGGAAGTGCAGAAGGCACAAGGGTCTTCAGACCTGGTCAGCGGAAAAATTTTAGTATAATAACCTTTCTCTCTCTTCTCTCCTCCCTTAGGCCCTCCCTTTGATGTCTTTATATACCACTCCCAAAGTAGTTTTTTAGTTAGGAGTTGGTTGGGAACAGTTGGGCCACAGGCACTAACAGGTGATCAGCAGGTAAAACCCGTGATCTCCACCCGAAAATAAGGAGTTTTATATTTTTTTAAGTGTTTTAATACATATACGCGGGTTGGGTATATGCAGACCCGCGTACACGCGTTTAACTCAGGGAAATGTCGCGTTCAAGGAATAAGACACTGTGTTTTAAATTTGGGACCATGTCTGGAAGGAGGGGTTGCCCTAGGCCATGAGTGCAGCATCACAAACCATAATAGTGAGATTTGGAGCTATAACAGTACTCCATGTATTAGTTAAATTAATACATGAAATACTCATATTATTTTAACTAAGATACTGAGTACATGGTTATACCATGTACTTATTGAGTACTTGGTTATATCATGTACTCTATATATCACATACTTTATATATTGGTTAAATTAATATATGGGGTACTTATATATTAGTTACATGCTAGTGCAAATGTCATGTTATTTATGAGTTGGAGGGAAAAGAAGAAAATATTTTTCTTTAATTGTATTTTTTTGTTGATTTCATTATAGATATACTCAAATGTCAATAGTAAATACACTTTCAATATAGAATTAAATTTCACAGCTAACGAGTACGAACTTTACATACTTTTGAGTAGAATCACATCGAAAAAAACTAAAAATACATGAAAGAAGTGTGCTCAGCACCTTAGCACACTTTTTTAAAGTATTCTAGTTTTTTTCGACATGATTCTACTCAAAAGTACGTAGAGTGGGTACTCAATCGACACACTTTTTTCATTTACTTTTAGTTTTTTCAATGTGATTCTACTCAAAAGTATGTAGAGTGGGTACTCGTTGGTCGTGGAATTTAATTTTTCAAAAGGGTGTCTACAATTTGACATTTGAGTAAACTAATGAGATAAACCAAAAATACAATAAAAAGTAGTTTTCTTTCTTTTCCTCTAAAATTTCATGACCATTATTTTTATTTATGTTAGGTTTGTATAATACTAGTGCAACCCCCTTATTGTCATTATCAGTGTATCCCCCTCATTTTTATGTTTGTGCCTATGTAGTCCCCATATTTTTATTGTTGTGCCCTTACATTATTATTGGTATGTAGGCATTGATTACATTGTGACCCTTTGGACTTCTATATATACCAAGAAGGCCCTGTCATTTGAATCATCTAAGAATTGTTCATTTATGCGATTTAAAAGAGGTTTCCCCCTCAAAGAGGCTAATTTTGAACTCGCTAATCTATATTTTGTTTTGTTTTGTGATCCGGTTGCATAACATTTGGTATTAGAGCTTTGAATTCTAGGGTTTTGTTGCTTCAAACAGGTCATATTATTATTTTCGTTATAACCTTTTTTCTACAAGGCTTAAAATTTTGAAATTTTGGTCACGTGGATTTGAAATCTTGATGAACTTCATGTAAAAATTTCAAATCTTGGTTCACTATATTTTCTAAAATACGGTATGAAGAAATAGTTTTTGCATGCTCTAAAATTCAGTCTCAAATAAGGGGCCTAGGGAAAATCACCATAACTTTCTCTACAAGTATCAGATTTGAATTTCATAAAAATGACTAAAATCAATCGAATTGTATTTTTTGTTTATCATTTTCAGGGTTGAAGGTCGAAACAATGACACATGGCATTCCGTACAAGTTCGCTCTACTAAACCAGTGCATAACTAGGTCATTGTGGGAGATTGAGCATAAATTTATCTTGAGGAATCCAAACTCAATTTGACTTATGCCATTGGAAAGAAGACTCATATGCCTACTGAAAGACAAAATTTCAGACCTTGGAGAGCCAAAATTATAAAGATACAGTAGTTTCAATGTTGATATCCTAAAAGTAAGAAAAATGTGTGTATTTGTTTTTTTATTGCATAACTTTTGTTTGAAAAATCCATTTGAATTGATTTAATGGGTATATTAAAGAATATATATCAGTATTTGGTTATAAAATTCCTCCCAAACAAAATAATTCTACACCTATTAAGCCCTAAGAAAGCTTTATTATGATGCATGAAGAGGAAGAATTGCAACACGATATATCAAAATTACAGGACCAAGTGCAACACATTTTGCTCTAACAAAGAAAAACCGAAGAAGAAATAAAAGGTAGCATGGATGGTATAAAAAGTGACATGAATGGTCTAAAAGTAGACATGGAAGGTTTGAACGAAGGTTTTTCAAAGTTTCTATGAGAAATACTTCCTAGTGGTGATAATGTATTTCATGAAACACATGAAGAGAACAAATGGAACGTGAATCATGATTTTAGAGAATCCAACTTTGGGATGAAGACCAACAATATTCTAAAGAATGATATGTGGAAGTTTGATGGCAAGTATTTGGTGACATGGATACTGCAGATGGAGCAATTGTTTGATCTACATTATCTGTCACACACACAAAAGGTACACATTGCATATTTATATTTAGAACAAAATCATTTTGTGTGGTATTGATGGCTTTGTTCTCGTAAATCAATTGTCACTTGGACAATTTTTACAGAAGAATTCGTAGCACATTATGAGAATAAAAAGAGAAATACCTTCTTTATCGAATTGATAAATTTCAAACAAAGGCATTCAATGGTGTAGCACATTAAGGGCTTCCAAAGATTGAATATCAAGGTAAATGGTATTCTAGAGGAGCATAGGATTGATGTCTTCATAGGAACTTTAAAGGATAACATCCAACAAGAGGTTCGCCTTTGGGAACCTAATTAATTGGAGAAGGAATTCAAGGTGGAAAGAAAATTTGAAAGAAAAATTATGGCAACAAGGAAGCCTACCACTAAACACTATAAAGATGGAAGTGTTGTTGCTTATAGCCTCCCGCAACCTACAAGGTTGACACCATGACAACTAGAGGAAAAAATCACAAAATGGATTTTTTATAGTTGTGATAGAAAATACACTAAGGGTCATAAGTGTGCTAAGAAGAAATTATTTTACATAGATTGTGAAGAAGAGGAAGAAAAGGAACAAGAAACATCAAAGGAAAATCATATACACTGGGAACCAACCCCAGAGAAATAAGAAATGAATCTGACCATATCTTGTAATGCATTGGCAACAATTACTACTCAAACTCTCAAGATAGAAGGATATATCAAGAAAAAAAAGGCAATAGTGCTAATTTATTTTGTTAGTACCCATAATTCTATTCATTTGAAGATAGCTAAGGAATTGAATTGATTTCTATATCCAACACAATAGTGTCAAGTGATGGTTGAAAATTGAGGAACTATAAATTTCTCAAGGAAGTGCCATAATATCAATCTAATAATGGGGGAATGTATATTGAATATTCTAATGCTTTCCATTCCAATGGGTGTTGTTGATGTTGTATTACTAGTGCAATGTTTATAACCTTTAGGGATAATAGATTTTAATTTTCAAGAACTTTTCTTGAATTTTTTCTGGGAAGGAAAGGAAATTGAATTAAGGGGCATCACAAGGAAATTGAGGAAGATAATAAACTCTAATGGCATGACAATGCTTTTGAAGAAATAAAAATGAGGCATAATTTCACAATTATCCTCACTAGATGTTCAAACATCGAAATCATCTATTTCTCCATATCTCCAAAGAATCTTGGACAATCATTCCAAGGTATTTGAGACTCCCAAAGGCATCCCACATGATTCATAATCATGATCATGTTATTCATTTGATTCTAGGAAGCATTCCTCCAAACATCAAACCTTACAAGTATCCTTATGCCCAAAAACTTAAAATTGAATGTATAGATGTAGAAATGCTTGAGGCAGGTATAATTCAACATAGCCAATGTTCTTTCTCTATTCCAGTAGTATTGGTACACAAGAAGGATGGATCATGGCATATGTGTCTGGATTATAGGGAGATCAAAATTCTCACTAATAAATATAAATTTCCCATTCCTCTCATTGATGAATTGTTGGATGAATTACATGGAGCAATTTACTTGACCAAGTTGGATCTTTGTTCAGGGTATCATCAAATTAAGATGAAGACTAAAGACTTTCTAAAAAAACATTCAAAACTCATGAAGGTAATTATGAATTTTCGGTTGTGCCTTTTGGCCTTATTAATGCACCTTCCACATTTCAAGGTTTGGTGAATTCTATTTTCAAACCCTTCCATGAAAATTTGTGTTAGTAGTGTTTGATGATATACTAATCTATAGTAAGTCTTGGAAGGATCATGTTCAACATGTTGACAAGGTGCTCAAACTATTCGAGGAGAAACAATTGTAAGAATAAACCTCCAAATGTTTCTTTGGGTAATAGGAGGTGGAATATTTGTGTCCTATTGTATCTCATGAGGGTGTTAAGGTAGATCCTAACAAATTAGAGCCATTAAGGAATGGAAAATCCCCACAATCCTAAAGCGTCTTTGAGGATTTATTAGGTTGATAGAGTATTATCACAGGTTTGTTATGAATTATGGGAAATAGAAATACCTCTAACAACATTACTAGAGAAAGATGCATTTTTTTACTCCATAAGCAACTTGTTGATATAGATTGTCATTGATGTCAATATGGAATATTTTGGATAGTAAATAATGGTGTGAAGCCAAGTAGAGTAGATTCATGAAGCAACAGGAGCAGGAAGAGTTCATCAAAATCCATCAAAGAAGAGCTATCGAAAGAAGAGTTATCGGAGCATAGAAGAACTATCGGAAGAAGAGCTATCATAGCAATGTATCGAATAGGAGTAAAGAGAAACCACTGGAGTGAAGAGCCAAGACAATGCAGATCTATCACACATGCCAAGAGTAAGAGCCATATCGGAGGAAGTAATAAACCTGCGATTGCGATATGAGTTATGGACCCGATGGTCCCATTATAGCACGCCTATCGCAACGTTAATATCACAAATCATAAGGGATGCATATCCAAATCCTCTAATCGCGAAAACATTGCAGACCCACTGCACCATTATAGTATGACTTAATGAAATATCGCATCCGCAATAATCGCAAGTCTCAAAGGGATGTCAAAATGCCAATTACGATATAATACATAGACCCAATAGCTCCATATAATATACCTTTATGTAATATCATGTCCAGGTATAGGGGAAGTTACGCAAATCATAAGGGTTGTCATCGTCGAAACGTCGATTGCGATAAGAATTGTGAAATAGATTGCTGATTGTGATAAGGCTTGTGAACCTCACCGCCAATTATGATAAGACTTGTGAATCTGATGAATCTATTAACAATGGTTTAATAATGTAATCACGTCTGTTTCATCGGTAGTATGAATATTGGCCATGTTAAATTGATGATGTTAAGAATTGCAATTGCGGGATTTTAAACAATTATGATTGCAATTTACAGCATGGCATGTGGGCCTCTCTGATATAATTTTAATATGCGACATCATAAGTCAGCCTCTCCTCCAATAAATGTGTCTTTTGGGTATTGATGGGACTCATATATATACAAGTTGAAACGCTTCACTTCAAGTAACGGATTTCAGGAATTTATCACAAAGAAGAAGGATAGTTCATAACTCATGAACGTAAATTAGCATAAGAAAGGAAGCCAAAGGTTGAGCAAAAGAAAGTGGAAGCTGAAGGTTGAGTGAGCAAAGAAGGAAGATGAAAGGTCTAGTAGAAGAAGAAGGAAGCTAAAGGTTGAACATTCTGTTGACTCAGTTATTTATTGAAAAGCTTGGACCCGTGTTTGACAGTGATTTAGATAACAGTTCAAAAGGATGCTCTGTAGATCTAAGAATATTATCTAAGTATGAACAGGGTTGTTTTTTAATTGAATACACAATATGAAGCCATGATAGTCATTCCTGTAAAGAAGTCACTCCTGAAGCAATTACTCTTGAAGCAATCACTCCTGAAGCATTTACCGTGATAGTGAGAACAGAGGCTTGAAATAGAGAGTTGTTTTTGTGCAAAGCTTAGTGAAGTTCATTGTAGACACATTGAAGTTGTGTCCAGACTATTGTAGATCATGATGGCTATTTGAAATCATCATGAGGTATCTTTGCTAACTCTGTTTGGGAAATATGAAGAATTGTGAAGACTCCTTCATATGAAGACAGGTTGCCATTGATGTAGCAGTGAAATTGTAGATTGACAGAACACAGTGAAGAAGATTTTCAGAGTAGTGAAATACAATCGAAACATTTCATGACAAGATAGGGTCGGAGCCCTTGGGGTTGGTTCCTCAAAATTGGAAGGATTGGTGTCCTTGGAGTTTGTGCTCCTAAACACAAGGTTGGTGCCTTAAGAAGATAGGGTTGGTTCCATAGAGGTTAGAGCCTAAAAGAAGACCAAGTTGGTGCTTGGAAACAAGTTGGAGCCTTACATATATTTACCTAATTTATTGTAAATATTATATTAACAAAAGCATTTATTCCTATTGTTCATTTTGTGTTCTAAATATAAATGATTTAACTGGTAAAAATAATAATTGAAAAGGAATACTGATTCACCCCCCGTCTCAGTATTTCCAACAATTGGTATCAGAGCCAGTACCTTTCTTTCAAAGCCTAATAGCTTGAAGGTTGATCATTAGAACACAAATGGTGAAGCCAAGGAAGAAGTCTCCAATCCTCCTAAAGATGTGTCTCTCTCAACCACTAAAATCAAAGTCAATAAATTTGTGAAGGCTCCATTATTCAATGGAAACTTTGATATATGGGAGGTAAGAATGAGGAATTTCTTAGAGACTCAGGGCATTGAAGTTTGGAAATCAGTGATTGTTGATAGCATGATGGATGGAGAATCCAAGGAACATAATACAAGAGAAATGAAAGCAATCTTGAATGGGCTACCAGATTATATAAAGAAAAATTTAGGAAAATGTTCATTAGTGAAGGGTATATGGAAAAAACTTCATGACCTTCACTGAAATGGAGCATTGACCATGAACACTAGTCAAAAAGATGATGGAAACCAAGAAGGAAATCTATAACCCATCATAGAAGCTGAAAATGAGAATGATGACATCAAGGCTCAAGAAGACCTAAAAGATGAAGAGAATGAAAAAGATTTTGAAGAAGATCTCCTCACTAAACTTATGGATTCCATGGAAGAGATTATCAATTTGAAAAAGGAAAATGAGAAACTTAATAAGAAAGCACTAGCTAGTGACCAAGACCAAACAAGGAAGAAAGTTGACCTTGTCAAGCTTCAAGTGCAAGAAAGGGATGAAGAGCTTGCCAAGCTTAAGAAGGAATTTCATAAAAGCAAAAGAAACCATCATGAAGAAGTCATATCCATGAAAAATCAATTGGATAAAGCAAAGAAACAAGAAGATGACTTTTCAAGCCACCTTGAACAAAGGCACCATTGCTTAAACAAACTTGAAGCAGAGATTAGTCAATACAAGGAAGAGGTATCCTCCCTTAGATCACAACTAGAAGAAGTAAGGAAACAAGCACAAGGAGCTAAGAAGACAATGGAATCATTAGCAATCATAGAAGGATAGGTTGTTGAAGTAGAAAAGGAGAGAAACACCATGATATGTCAACTAAAAGCAAAGGAGGGAGAAATCTTCAAATTAAAATTTGACATTAACCTTCTCAAGGCCGAAACATGTAAAGCTACAAGGATCATGAAAGAAATGGAGAGCAGTCTAGATAATGAAAATGAAGAAATCTTCATAATGAAATAAGAAATCACCTCCCTTAAAATAGAATCAATGAAGCAATACGTATCAAGGAAGATTTTGAGAAACAATTTGCTAAGAAGAATAATGACTGTGAAAGATTGGAAGAAGATATTGTCTCCCTCAGAAAAAAGGTTGAAATGATGGACAAATTCTTGAAAATCTCTCAACCCTTGATGACATGCTCAACCATCAAAGATCCTCATTTGATAAATCAGGTCTTAGCTATGAAGGAGAATCCTCAAGCAAGAATGATAATGCTTCAAACAAAAAGGATGTGAGAAAGTTGGAATGAATTTTTGATGCTCCTAGTTCCAGCAAAGGCAAGGATAAGAGTCAAGGAAACAATGAAGGAAATCCTATTCCAAGAAGAAATGCAAATGATGTCAAGGACGCAATAAGCAATGGTTATAATCAAAGGATCTCAAGGTAGAAAGACTTCAAAAGTACATCAAGGAAACCTTTTTCTCCTAGGTACCAAAGTATATTTATTGGTTATTGTTATTCTTGTACAAAATTTGGACATATGCAAAATATTTTAGGGCATACCACAAAGATAGACACTATGGTCCCCGACTGATCCAAAATGGATCTAGTAATATACTTCTAAGTCTAAAAAGCTTCCTCACAAAGAAAAATAAAAGTCAAAGGATGCTCCTGGAAATATTCTCATTGCATAGATCTCTTCATTCTAAATCTAATGCACTTTGAATGGGCTAAAACAGTCTTCGGATGAAGAAGTTATTGTAAAATGAAATTTTCCCATTATCCTTAGAAAAGGAGGCAAATTCTTATAAAAATGGACTTAAAGGCTTATTGAAGAAAATCACATCGGAAGAGTTCAAAGGGAGGACTTAAGCAAAGGCAGAAGGACTCCCCAATTGCAATCTTTGATATATCACAACGGAGGAAAGCCTTCATGCGATATCGGAACCATAGACAGTGCAATATGCGATATGCAATTAAAGCGATGAGTGATTGGTGATTGGATCACAACACTACAAAGGAGAGCACCAGGACTTAGACCCATGCGACATGTGATACTCCAATACACCGATTGTGATGGACCCATAGCACTGATTGGTGATCGACGATCGATGGAATACAAAGGAACCATGCCAATGCAACGTGTGATTGCGATTTGCAATCAGGGTGTGGACCCGATGGGATTATAAACACAATTGCATTTAATTTGAAATCCAGAATTTTAGATTTTCTTTGTATTTTTCGTGTATTGGGTTTTTTTGGCCATACGCCTGTGCGATTACGATTTGTGATGACAGGACAGACCAGAGAGGGATATAGATGCGATTGAAGGCCATTTGAAGTTTGGTTTTAAGGTCCATGATGTGTTTTGCCTGTGTATTTTTTTATTTGGCTATTTTCAGGATTTTGTCCTAGAAAGAGGCCATTGGTTCAGTTTCCATTTGGAAATAGCCATCACACCTGTACCACGCTATGAGCAGGCATTTCTGTAATAGGGATATGTTATGAAGCACACAGAGCTAAAGAGCAGCAAAGGAATGATTCCTCATGATGAGAGATAGAGGAATGGCTGGGGGAACCACAAAGTTGAAGGATTTCTCAAAAGCCGGAGAGTCAAGGATTGCTTGTTTAACTTGAAAGTGTTTAAACAGTCAAGGATTGATTGTTTGATTGTTTGTAAACTGACTATTGTTTGAGTTTGCAGAGGTGAAGGGAAAGCTATTGATAGCTATGTCCAGGAGAGGACAAGAAGGAAGAAGGGCTGAAGAAATTCTTCTTATCCCAAAGGACCTCAAAGCAATCCTTGAAGCACAAGAGGTTTGTTGCAAGAGGTTGCTTGAGTAAACTCTTTGTTAATCTTGTTTGAAGTTCTTTTGTTCATTCTGATAATGACAACTTCTACAAGTGAGTCCTCAAATTCTTCTTTATTCACAAGAGTCTTTGATGAAGACATGAAGCAACACTTGTTCATCATGATGGATATGGTGAGAGAAATGAGTGTTGGACTTTGAGAGCAGTTGAATTCCATGGAGGAAGAGCAACAATTGCTTTCTAAAAAATTGCAGGAAGTGGAAGGCCAACTTCATATTGCAAATATGAACTTGGAAAGGATGCATAAGTTGGAGACACAAATCCTTTTTGCTAAAGAAGCCTTGGTCAAGTATCAACTTGAAGAAGAGGTAAACAATTCCTTTTTGTCTTCAAATTCTTCTAAGAATGTTTATGTTGGTTCTTTTGAAAAACATACCAGAGGCATAGGGTCCAAGTTAATGTCCAAGATGGTCTATGAAGTAAATGGTTTGGGCAAACATGCATAGGGTATTATTGGGCCAATAATGGTTGAGGAAAGGCCTAAGTATTTGGGTCTTGGCTATGGAAAATCTTATGGAGAAATTTCCAAAGCTACCATGAAGACAATTAAAACAGTTCTAAGAAGAAGTTTCATTTCAGGTCTTCTATGTCAAGAGTGTAAAGATTATATTCATGGGGAACGCAATAGCTTGAAACATCATTTGCAGGATGAAGGTGTTCATAAGAATACACTTGAACTAGAGAGTTGTGGAAACTCTGAAACCATTGAAGAGGTTGATGGCATTCCAAAGGGAGCTACTTCTTCATTCAATTCACCTCCTCTTGAAGGAAATAAAGGTGAAAGAGAAAGGTATAAATCTAGTTTTAACCATATTCCTTTTGATTATGTTCAGCATGGTAAATTTCCATATAAGTATGGGAAAATAATTGCTTGTTCCTTTTGTGGTTTGGATAACCATAATGTTTCTAGATGTTAGAAGAGAATGGCCACATATATGAAACTTTTGAAGGAAAAGAAGAAAGAAGCCAAAGGTCCATTGGACAAGGTAGATCATGTTGTTGAGAAGATGCACATGTGTTGCACTTATTTCCATAAGCAAGGACACATTGCTTAAAATTGTTGGACTTTGAATCCAACAATGCTTCCACGAAACTTGAAGAAGGTGGAAAGAGAGAATGGTAGGAATGGAAAGAAAGATTCCATGATTGATGTGTTTCAAGAAGATTCACATGTTGATGCTGATGTGCAGACAAAGGAAGGAACTTTGAAATGGATTGGTAAGAAATGGTTAGATTTCTTATCTAATCAATATTGCATGTCTTTTAAATTGAAAATGTATCATATTAGTAGAATGCATTTCTTTGTTAATGGAATGCAAGTCACAGGGTTTTACCAAGAAGGTGAATGGAAAAGTTGAGTAGGACACTGACTTTATTGCTTCAACATTATATTCATTTCAGCTTCAAAAGTACAGTGTAGTTAAGTGAAAGTTGAAGGATGAAATGCATGCATAAGCATGATATGCATGAACACAGGGATGTTGATGTTTTCCTTGTATTTGAACATTTATCTGTGATTAACTTGAAGGGTTGATTACTTTGTTATAAACATGCATGTAAGTTTTTTTTTTTTTTTTTGGCTTGTTATCTAGTCAATCATTTTTATGCAGATGTGAAGACATGGAGGTAATTCACAAGATGTGAAATCTGTTTCTTTTGTTGAAGCAAGAGTTTAGGCCATCCAGTTTTGTCTGTAATTCTATTATTCTTGACAAGATGTCAATAGAACATTTTTGTAACGTGTACAAATGTAAAATTTTGTGAAGAACATGTAACTTTACATTTGTTTGAGCCACCTTGGATCAATGATCAAGGAAGAGAAGTTCAAACTACCTTATATAACCTTCTCAACAGGAGTTCTACATGAAGTCAAGGAGGAAGACAGTACTTAACCGAAGGACTAGCAGATCTAGGAAGGAAGTGTTCAAAGGCTTTGGTTCAGAGGCACTATGCAAGGCAAGTGTATGGAGGCTGAAAGAAGAGGGTGTTGTTACTCTCATTTTCTGTTGAGATCAGTATATCAGTCTTTTGGAGTCCATTAGTGGGAAGGTGTGATCCAAAATGGATCTAGTAATATACTTCTAAGTCTAAAAATCTTCCTCACAAAGGAAAATTAAAGTCAAAGGATGCTCTTGGAAATAGGCTCATTGCATAGATATCTTCATTTTGAATCTAAAGCAATTTGAATGGGCTAAAGCAGACTTCGGATGAAGAAGTTATTGTAAAACAAAATTTGCCCATTATCCTTCGAAAAGGAGGAAAATTCTTATAAAAATGGACTTAGAGGCTCAATGAAGAAATTGCATTGGAAGAGTTCAAAGGGAGGACTTAAGCAAAGGCAGAAGGACTCCCTAATTGCGATCTCTGATATATCACATCAAAGGAAATCCTTCATGCAATATCGAAACCCCGAGTAGAGTGATATGCGATATGTGATTAAAGCGATGAGTGATCGACAATCAGATTGCAACACTACAAAGGGGAGCACCAAGCCTTAGACCCCTGTGACAGGTGACACTCCAATACGCCAATAGCTATGAGCCGATAGCGCTGATCAGAAATTAGCGATTGGTGGACCCCCAATGCAAAGGAACCATGCCAATATGACGTGCGATTGTGATTTGCAATCAGGGCACAAACCCAATAGGATTATAAACATGATTGCATATAATTTGAAATCCAGAATTTCGGATATTCTATGTATTTTCCGTGTATTGGGTTTTTTTGGCCATATCCCTGTGCGATTGCGATTTGTGATGACAAGATAGACCCGAGAGGGATATAGATGTGATTGAAGGCCATTTGAAGTCCGGGCTTAAGGCCCATGATGTGTTTTTCTTGTGTATTATGTTATTTGTCTATTTTCAGGATTTTGTCCTAAAAAGAGGCCACTGGTTCATTTTCCATTTGGAAACAACCATCACACCTGTGCCATGCTATGAGTGGGATTTTTTATAACAGGGATGCTTTATGAAGCACGTAGAGCTGAAGAGCCACAAAGGAATGATTCCTTGTGATGATAGATAGAGGAACGGCTGGGGGAACCGCAGAGTTGAAGGATTCCTCAAATGCCAGAGATTATGACTCTCACAGGGGGCTCAAAAAAATGTAGCAGCAGAGAAGTTAGTTCTTTCTCGAGGGAGCTCACAACTAGGGGCGGAGAGAGAATCACATAGTACTCTCTCCTCCTTCATAGAGCTGATAGAACCGAGAGCCACAAGGCTGTAGAGCCAGAGAAGCCACCAAAGGTTGGGGTGATGGGAATGGGGTGATTCTTCAGAGAGCTGAGCATAGCAGTGTTGCAAAGCTAGAGATTCGTAAAGCCGAGGATTGGCATAGAGCCACCAGAGGTTGGGGGCTTGATAGAGGCAAAGCCATTAGCGGTTGGAGGTAGAGCCGCAAAGCTAGAGAGCTCAAAACAGGCTTCTAAGAGCCATGAGGCTATAATAAAGTTCAAAACAACAAATAGATCAAATGATCAAGTTGTTGTTGGTGTCTGACGTGTGTTGAAGATAGAAGAAGGAATTCCATAGACAGTGAAAGAATTCTGAGCGAGTTGGTGCAAGCTAGGAGCTTAAGATAGCCTGGAGCACTGATTGAAAGAATAATGTCTAGAGAAGCCTAGATATGTCCGCAGAGTATGGACAACTAGCAAGATAAGATGGTATTTTAAACCCATAGGTGCAATTTTAAACCAATGGAGTTAAGTGTGGAACTTGTAAAAGAAGCATTACCATAATCCCAAAGAGCCTAGTCGAGTTGATTAGAGCTCAAGGAGACATAGCCCAAGATATCAGTGTGAAGTCCATATTATATTGTTGTCTTATGTGTTTGTTTATTTGCTGCATTTTATTGTTATGTGTGTTTATATATCAGTTTAAGCAAATAAACTTAAGGAAATTAAGCAGTTAAAGGCAAACACAATCATAAACCTATTTCAAGTGCTTATTTCTGCAAATTATCAATCATAAGCATAGATCTTGGAAATTGTTTCAGCTTTGGAGTGGAAGAGGTTCTTATAAGCTGACAAGAAGCCTCTAGTGCCCCATTTCAGATCATCGACAATCTCCGAGAAGCAATTCTGCAGGAAGAAATCATGAATTCTTATTCATGAACAACATAGAATGCTTCAAGTGTCATAACATTGGTCATATGGCACATGATTGTAACTTAACTTGGGTTCCTACACAAGCTAGAACCATGCCTAAAAAGAAAGTTACACAAGTATGGAGAAGAAAGCAAATACAATCTGAAAATCTCGTGAACTTTCTAGCCAACAACACATGTTGTTGACTTGATGAAGATATTCTTCATATTTCGAGTGTTTGATGATGGGATTCTGGCAAAAAGGGATGATGCATACAGTTAGGGGGGCCCTGTGATTCTTGATCATTATTGAAGAAGTTATTAGTGAAAGGGTCCTTATGAAATCCTTGATGAGCTATATTAACAATCATCCTTTGATAAAGATCATTTCTCAGGAGAACTACAATTAAGAACATGATCTTGTAACCATTCTTTGGACTGTTGTTGAAGATGTGTTCCACTTGATCACTAACCAGAAATTGGAGCAGCAGAGAAGGCCATCCAATGCTAGAGAAATAGGGAAAATAACTATGTTGTTGGTATTACAGAAGTTGAATGTCTCGACTGAGGGATATAATGTGAGAAAAGGTAAATCAAGGATAGTAATAGAGGCAACCTTCAAGCAAACAAACACATCTGGGAATGGAGCATGAAGCAAGAGAAGTTGGAAGAATCTAGCATAATTGAAGCATTGCAAAAAGTTGTCAACCGGTAGAATTATTTTAAAAGATAGTCACAGATTAGATATTAAAAAAAAGGGGAGAATGTTGTGATGTCGAATATAGCTCAACAACTTAAGGAGAAGCAAAGAGATACAAAGGAATCATAATTTGAAGAAAGATAGCAAGATTGACAATTTCATTGGCATGTTCTCTTGATTCGCACTATGAAGGCCTCTTAATTATGACTATGGAGTCAACAATATACAGTGTAGAAGCATAAAAAATTGAACTTGGACATTTGGTGTATGACTATTTGGAGTTTTTTTTTAAGCATTTAAGTGGAGCATATTTAAGTAGTGTTGAAAGCATTATGAAGAAATTTTGAGACATGAAGAGGGGATAATGTGCTATCTGATGATGAGGCAACAATCCTTCTATCTTGACTGAAAAGAAGAGCACCACGACAAGCAGAGTAACATACCCATAAAGGTCTAGTTTGACAAGGGGAGCAGTTCGATAGGGAAAGTCCTTGTGCACTCATTTGCCATTGATGTTAAAGGGGGAGAGAAGAAGAATATTTCCACCAATGACAAAGAGGGAGATTGTTGATCTAGATTGTCAATGATGTCAATGTGGCAATATTTTGGATAGTAAATAATTATGTGAATCCAAGCAAAGTATATTGGTGAAGCAACAGGAGCAGGAAGAGTTCATCAAATTTCATCAAAGAAGAGCTATTAGAAGAAGATTTATCAGAGCATAAAAGAACTATCGGAAGAAGAGCTATAGGAGCTATGTATCAAATATGAGTAAAGAGAAATCACAAGAGTGACGAGCCAAGACAATGCAGATCTATCGCACACGCCAAGAGTAAGAGCCATATCGGAGGAAGTAATGAACACTCGATTGCGATATGAATTACAAACCCGATGGTCCCATTAAAACACACCTATCAGAAAGTTCATATCCCAAATCATAAGGGATTTATACTCAAATCCTCTGATTGCGATAACATTGTAGACCCGTTGCACCATTATAGTATGACTTAATGAAATATCTCATCTGCAATAATCATAAGTTTCAAAGGGATGTCAAAATGCCAATTATGATATAATATGTGGACCCGATAGGCCCATATGATATACCTTTATTTAGTATCCTGTCCAGGTATCCAGGAAGTTACACAAATCATAAGGGTTGTCACCACCGAAACATCAATTTTGATAGACTTGTGAACCAAACTACCGATTGCGATAAGACTTGTGAACCAGACCATTGATTGCGATAAGGATTTTGAACCCGACTATTGATTGCAATAAGACTTATGAATCTAACGGATCTATTAATGATGGTTTAATATTATAATCGCATTTGTTTTTTTCGGCAGTATGAATATCGGCCATGTTACATCGGTGATGTTAAGAATTGCGATTGTAGGATTTTAGATAATTATGATTATGATTTACAATGTGGCATGTGGGAACTCCATGTGGGTATAGCAGCTCTTATGTGATTTCTATAAATGATAAGTATATTGGATGAATATTAAAAAAGGGCCTATGTGATATAATTTTAATATGTGACATCATAAGTTGGCTTCTCCTCCAATAAACATGTCTTTTGGGCATTGATGAGACTCATATATATACAAGTTGAAACACTTCACTTCAAGTAATAGATTTCGAGCATTTATCATAGAGAAGAAGGACAGTTCACAACTCATGAACATGAATTAGCATAAGAAAGGAATCCAAAGGTCGAGCGAATGAAATTGGAAGCTGAAGTTTGAATGAGCGAAGAAGGAAGCTGAAAGGTCCAATGGGAGAAGAAGGAAGTCGAAGGTAGAACATTCCGTTGACTGGGTTATTTATTGAAAAGATCGTATTTGTGTTTGACAGTGATTCAGATAAGAGTCCAAAAGGATGCTCTGTAGATCTAAGAAGATTATTTGAGTATGAACAGGGTTGTTTTTTAATTAAATGCACAATATGAAACTGCGACAGTCACTGCTCTAAATATGTTACTTCTGAAGCAGTCACTCCTAAAACATTTACCGTGACAGTGATAACAAAGGCTTGAAACAGAGAGTTGTTTTTGTGCAGAGCTTAGTCAAATTCATTGTAGACACATTAAATTTGTGAGAAGATTATTATAGATCATGATGGCTATTTGAAATCATCATGAGGTAACTTTGCAGACTCTGTTTTGGCAATATGAAGAATTGTGAAGACTCCTTCATATGAAGATAGGTTATCATTGATGCAACAATGAAGATGTAGATTGATAGAACATAGTGAAGAAGATTTTGAGAGCAGTGAAAAACAATCAAAACATTTCTTGACAAGATAGGGTCAGAGACCTTGGGGTTGGTGCCTCAAAATTGGAAGGATTGGTGTCCTTGGAGTTGGTGCTTCTAAACACAAGGTTAGTGCATTGAGAAGATAGGGTTGGTGCCTAGAGGTTAGAGACTCACAGAAGACCAAGTTGGTGCTTAGCAACAGTGTGGAGCCTTATATATATTGTACTTGATTTATTGTAAAGATTATATTAATAAAAGCATTTATTCCTATTGTTCATTTTTTGTTCTAAATATAAATGATTTAACTAGTAAAAATAACAATTGAAAAGGAATACTGATTCAACCCCCCTCTAAGAATTTCCAATACAACTAAATCCTTTGAACATCTTAAAGAGGTAATGTGCCAAGATTTGGTTTTAGCTACACCAAACTTCACAAAAACATTCATGCTGGAACGTGATGCCCTAGGAAATGGAATTGGTTCTATTTTAATGAAAGAAGGAAGTCCCATTTCTTTTGAAAGTCGTATAATCAAGGGAAAGTATTTACACAAACCTATTTATGAGAAGGAAATGTTGGAAATACTACATGCCTGGAAGAAATGGCGCCCTTACCTAATGGGAAGACTCTTCAATGTAAAACAATTCGTGAGAGTCTTAATGATCCAAGTGGATATTGGTGGATACCTACCTATTCCACCTAGACCCCCTATCAATTCCATTTGTTTCTTGGTTCATTTCAACATTTACTATTTTTAGCATATTTTTGGGTCCTGAATTCTAGGAGTAGTTTTGACCCCCTAAACGACGTATTTTTGGGGCTTGCGGCAGGCCCATAGATGTAGGCAAGAGCCTATGATAAAACCTATAATACTTGGTGATACATTTCTGACAAGGTATCATACGGGCAAAACAAAGATAATATGACCAAGTTATGACCCCGAGAAGTTGGTTGCCCAACTAACCCTAATGAGCCCACAAACTCTTGGTGTTACATGTCCTGCGATTAGGGTTTCAGTTGTTTAGGGCTTTCTCATGTTTTCCAATAATAAATTGGCCCTTGAACCTCATTTTGACATATTTTTGAGGCATGTAGCTGCCACATATCTCCTCAGAGATACGCTACCATCGCCTGAACTATCTTATTTCCATTTTGTTTATAAGCATAGTTCAATATTTTTCTATTAATGAAATGAAGTTTTTTTCCACTGCATCTCTATGTTTATGATTATATGTGTAAGTTTTTCATTCCTGTTTAATTTCAGGTCAGTGGTATCAGAGCGGTCTACTCTTTCTCTACTTTTCTTTACATGTCTCCAATGAGGTCAAGTTATAAGGTGTTAGGGCTTGATCTAGTTGAACCATTGCAAGATCAATGTCACAAAATCCGAAAACCTCCCATGGCAAAAGAAAAAAAATATGAGGGGGTAAGCAATCCTTTTAAAATGTTGCTCAAGGAATCCCTCAAGTGACAGAGCGACGCGGTGAAGGATAATGTTTCCTAGATCCTTCGACGACTACCCACATGCGATGCATCTTCATTCAGTGACCACTCTAGAGGCGCCACTCCTTTTAAGGTACAAGTTAAGTTAGATATTCCCATATTCAAAGTCTTGATAGATGAATACACCATTGATAAATGGTTAAATATGTTGGAAGGATATTTTTTAGTTCATGACTTCTCCATTCGATAAAATATTACTTTTGCACTTCTCAAAGTCATCCCACACATCAATGACTGGTGGGAGACCTACTATGAACAAAAGGATAAGAGTGAACCCTCATTTTTTTGTTGCACCCACTTGGAATTATTTCTGAGACACCATCAAGGAGCAATATTACCTTGTCAGGAGCTATGAAGACAAATACATAAGGTGGACCATGCTACGACAGGGAAGGGACCAAGATGTGCCAGAGTTCACAATAATTTTCCATACCCTTCGCACGAAGCTGGGTATCAAGGATACTGAGTGGCATTTCGTGCTCAAGTATCATGACTATCTACATAAGTACATCCAGGACAAGATGGAGTTCCTAGAAATTCCCTCACTCGACATGGGATATTAGTATGATGTCAAGATTGAGCAGAAGTTTAAATAGAAGAAGCAGGGCTTTAGATCTGCAAATCCAACGCAAGGAAAAGGCATCTCCAAACCACAAAACAAAGGACCAAGCTAAGGTGAGGATACCTAGGATAACTCACCAAATATGCAAGCAAATAAAAACACCACAAAGATGAAGAAGGACACAGGAAAATGGTGTGAGTTCCATAAGAGCTCCACTCACAATACAAGTGAGTGTCAGGATAAGCTGTCACTGGTGGCTGAGCTAAAGACTTCCAAATCAGATGCAAGTTCCAACTCTGAACTAGATCCCAATAAGGAAAGAAGATCATTGATGCAGAGCCTAGTGCCATCATGGCCACCACCAATATCTAGAATATTGCGCATGAAGATCCATAGGAGGGGGAACACCTCTTCCACTCACAGATTGAAGGGTTCCCCATTACAATTCATTGTTGATAGTGGGAGCCAAAATAACCTCATTTTATTAGAGATCATGAAGTGGCTAGGCCTAAATACTGGAGCACATCCACAACCATATACCATCAAGTGGCTTCACTGACAAGATATTCACATGAGCTAGTAGTGTCACCTTCCCTAGATCATCAACCCCTTCATGAATGAGGTACTATGTGATGTTGCTCCTCTTGAATTTTGTGATGTATTGTTAGGACAACCATACTTGTGGATGAGACATGTTGTACATGAGTCTAGAAATCACTCCATGATTATTACTTTGGATAATAAGTTTTACAAGATACCGAAGGTAGCCACACCTACCGATATCTCTTTGATCACTACAAAGCAATGCAGTAGGATCATTTCCCACACCAGGAAAATTGTTTTCCTTATGATTTTCTCCTAGGGAAAGAAGATGTTTGTGGCCACGACTTCTAGGCAGGGCTCCTCTTACACAACAACAATAGATGGAAAAGGTTATGGAGGAGTACAGGGTTATTTTCACCTCACCCACAGAGGTACGTCCTCACTAGCAGGTCAAGCACACCATTGATCTAACCCCAAGTATGTCGCTACCCAATGGACCAATCTATTAATGCTCTATTCTAGAGAATAATGAGATCAAGGGGAAGATTCAGGAACTATTATAGAAAGGGAGCATTGGGCCAAGCTCATCACCTTAGGGGAGCCCGATTTTATTCGTACAAAAGAAGGATGGGACTTTGAGGCTCTGTATTGACTATCAGGTACTGAAAAAGATCACTGTCTGGAATAGGTACCTAACATCACAAATTGATGACCTTCTGGACTATATCAAAGGGGCAAAAAATTTCAGCAAGATTGACTTGAGGTCAGGTGATCACTAGGTGCATATCGAACCCTTTGATGTGTGGAAGACTACCTTCAAATCCAAGGAGGGCATTTTCGAATGGTTGGTCATGCCTTTTGAATTGAGGAATTCCCCTGCAACCTTCACAAGATTGATGGAAGACATCTTGTGACCCTTCACCAATTCATTCTTAGTGGTGTATTTAGATGACATCTTGATCTTCAGTCAAAGTTGGGAAGAGCACCTCCAACATATTTGGTAGGTCCTTTAAACCCTGCAACAACACAAGATGTGTGCTAACTTGGAGAAATGCACCTTTGGCCTAACCCAGGTTCAATATCTAGGATACATCATTGATGAGTAGGGTGTACATGTGTACCCATCCAAGATACAAGTCGTTTGTGATTAGCTAGCCCCAACCAATCTAATATAGCTCCAAAGATTTTTGGGTCCTGCCAATTTCTACCATAGGTTTGTATTGGGGTTGTCTCATATAAATTCGCCTTTAAGTCAAGTCACCAAGGGAGGAAAGAAAGAAAATTGTTTTTGGTCAAAATCCTAAGAAAAATCATTCTTTAAGTTGAAGAATCGCCTATGTTATGCACCAGTACTCAAATTACCAAACCTACAAAGATTGAGACAAATTCCTCTGACTATGTTATTATTGTGGTTCTTACTCATCATTGGCATCCAATGGCTTACCACAATGATACACTTTCAGACACAGTCCAAAAGTACCCCACTTATGATAAAGAAATGTATTCCATTGTGTTTTCCTATTGTTAATGGAAGCATTATATTCCGGGGAAGGAAACGATCATCTACACAGACCACTGACCTCTACATTTCATACAGACACAAGGGAAGTTGGAGAACGCTCACCATAAAAAATTATCCACCTATCTGCAATAGTTCCATTTAAACATTAAGTATAAGAAGGGAAACACTAATAATTTCGCTAATTGCCTTAGCTAACCACTAGTCATGGCACAGATCATTGTGCTCGATTCCTGTGGGCATGAGACATCGGGGTGGCCACGTCTTTACAAAAATGATCCAGAATTCGGCAACATATTCTACACACTCCTAGAAGGGAAGAAAGTTCCCAATTTTCACCTTTAGGATGCACTATTATGCCACCTGGGACATATCTATGTTCCTTCAAGTGAGCACGCCAAGATGATTTGGGAGGCGCACTACAGTCGGGTCGCTCAACATTTCATAGTAGAGAAAATAGTGGTGGTATTGTAGAATTATTTTTATTGGCCATAACTTTGTCAGAATGTTGGGAATTACATTAGATCCAGCGCTATCTATGCCATTGCCAAACCAACGATCAAGAAGTAAGGCTTGTATACTCCTCTACCTACTCCTAGTCAAGTTTGGGAATCTATCTCCATGGATTACATGTCAAATCTTCCTTCTACTAAGCACAACAACAATTATGTTTTCATGGTCATCGATCAATTCTCTAAGATGGCCATCATGGTGGCCTGCAAGAAGAGTATCAAAACAAAGGGAATTTATAATCTCTTCTTTGAGAGAGTGTGGGTACACTTTGGGATCTCATAGTCCATTGTCTTAGATTGGGACAACACATTCTAGAGTGCATTTTGGTCAATTCTTTGGTCGATGTTGGTTACAAAACTTACTAAGTCCATGAATTTCCATCCCCAAACTAATGGACAAATAGAGGTTGTAAACAAGATGATTGTGCACATTCTACGCATGTACAAATCGAAGCATCCACACACATGGGATGAAAGTCTCTGCTATGTCCAACACAACTACAATAGAGCTCTCCATAGCTCAATAGGACAGAACCCCTTTTAAGTAGGGGTGGTATTTCAACTATTATGCCTCATTGATGTGGCCATACCATTTGTAGCCACTCAAGTAGATTCGGCTCACGTTCAGTCCACAACTAAAAGGGCTAACAACTTCATTGAGTGCATTTAAGACATCCACCAAGGTCCATGATATATTGGACAAAGCCAATGATAAGTACAAGCATCTCCATGATCAACATAGATTGTCACACAAGTTCCAAGTGGGTGACAAAGTTTGGCTACATTTGCAGGAGTGCCTTCCTGGACCCCACCACAAGCTTCGCCCACTCCAATATGGGCCATACACAATCACTAATTTCGTTAGCGAAAATGCCTTCAATCTTAACATCCCATTGTTCCTTGTTATGCACCCATTGTTCAATGTAGATCACCTTCAACCATACTTTCCACCATTGTTGTACACATTTGACATTGTAGAAAAACTCACACTAACAAAGATCAACCCAGACTACATGGAACATGCCACAACTGATCAGATCATGGACACATAGATCAAGAAAAACCACCGATAGAGGATACTTTTATATCGAGTTGTCAAAGTAGGCCTACTCCTTCACCAGGGCAAGTGGTTCACCAAGGACCACGTTCAACAAAAATTTCCTCACCTCATGGAGGTTCTGCATGCAATGGGGACCATTGCTTCCTAATGGGGGAGGAATGTTCTAGGTGGATATTTGTCGAAACCTGCCTATTCAACCTAGATACCCCAGTCAGTTTCATCTATTTCCTTGTTCATTTCATCATTTACTATTTTTAGTAGTTTTTCGGGTCCTAAACTTCCGAAGCAGTTTTTACCCCCTAAATGGTGTTTTTTTTGGGGTCTGCAGTAGGCCCATAGCTGTAGGAAAGGGGTTGTGGTAAAACCTATAGTACTAAGCAATACCCTTCCAACAAGGTATCATATGCGCCAAATGGAGATAATATGACCAAGTTACGACCCCAGGAAGTTAGCTACCCAAATAACCCTAACGGGGCCGACAAACTCTTAGTGTTACATCTCCTAGGGTTAGGGTTTTGGTTGTTTAAGGTTTTCTCTTATTTTATAATAATAAATATGCCCTTGAGCCTCATTGTAACACATTTCAGAGGCATGTAGCCACCACATCTCTCCTCAGAGATAAGTTGCCATCACCCGAGCTATCTTATTTCCATTCTATTTGTAAGCATAGTAAATATTTTTCTATTAATGAAATGAAGTGTTTGTCTGCTACATCTCTGTGTTTATGATTATATTTGTAAGTTTTTGTGTTCTTGTTTAAGTTTGTATCACTTAAATACCTTTTGAAACAAAGATTATCTTTGAAAGAGCAGAAAAAATGCATCACTAAGATGTTGAGTTATTAATTTGAATTCATCTGCAAAGAAGGGAAGCAAAATGTTGTTGCATATGCATTCTCAAGGAAGGATGAGGATGTGAAAACATTTCTCTATGCCATTTCTATTATTCAACATGATTGGATAACTGAAGCAAGTGATTAATGGAAGAACGAAAAACATGTGTGGACACTCATTCAAAAGTTGCAACAAGTTCCTAGTGCATATTATACATTTATCTGGAAAAGTGACTCATTATGCTACAATAATCACTTATATATATGTAAGAATTCTCAACTCAAACAAAATATTCTTTTAGAATTGCATACCTCTCCTTTAGGAGGGCACTCAAGATTTTTATAAACTTGCCATAGGATTAAGAAGGAATTTTTTTCGAATGGCCTTGTTATCACTCTAATAATTATTTTGAAGTAAGAAGAAAGAAAAACCAAAGGTAACCACAAACCACTTTTGGAGATCAAGACCTAGCCTTCCTGATGCTCAGAGAGGGCTCTCTCTTTATAATTTAATTTTATTTTAGTTAAGATTATTTTAGGCTAGTTATTGCTTGCACTTGGTTTTTGTTTTGAAAAATTGGTGGTGGGATCACTTTACTTAGATGAACAGAGTTTTGGCTTATACCATTGGGCTATGGAGTCGGATGTCTGACAAACAAGACTAAATTTAGTTCTAAAAATAGGGTCTACAGGGTAGCATAGATCAGTTACTACAGATCTCAAAGGCTAAATGGTGAATGGGTTCGAATCGGATCCAAGGAGTAATTAAGGGTTCCCTAGGCCAGACTTTGGAAGGAATGAAAGAATTCATTTGGGATGGGAGAGAAATTAAGGGTTCTCAAATTCAGGTATCATAAGAAAACATGTCAATAAATTATTGTGCAAAACAAAGTGTAATTAAACAAATTGCATGATATTTCCAGCTAATTCATTTATATGTTAGAACACATTTAAGATTATGAGAACACAAAAGAAAGGTAACAATCGCACAAAGAAAGTACTTCATTGCAAATGGTTCATCACATGAATCCTGTAGCAAAATGCTTTTATTACTTGCTCTAGTCTATTGACTTGAAAATAGTACAATCACCCTTAGGATCAAGAGCACATTAACTCTACAAATGTAAAATAATCTGCACTAATACTTTGAATTTTGAAGTGTTTATACAAAAGGAGTTACAAAATATCTGAAACTATATTCAGAACTAATCTAGGAAAAAAGAAATATCTTCTTGCAAGAAGATAGAGACAACTATTGAACTGTTTCATGTTGTCCCTTTTATTTTGATTCTGTTGGCTGTAGACTTTGATTTTTAGCCCTTTATGCTACTAGGTTGTTTGTCTTTTATGTTGGATGCCCTATTTTACATTGATCTTTCACCTGAAACTCTTTCACCCAATACAGTTTAACTATTCTAACTTGTCTTCATCCTTTTACCATGCTCATTTACTTTTTACTGTACACTTATATTTTTATTGTTCTTTTACTATAGTAAATCATAAAGTTTTTGCCATGTTTCTTCATCTAGTAATTGGATGTTGAGCATTTTCCTATATATCTCATCAACCTCTATATATTTGGAAAAAGTAGGCTTATTAATAAATAAGTGTTTCACCTCATGCTAGAGGTAAAACATATTTTCAAAAGTCTAGTATAATACTCTCTACTTGGTATACCACTCATTGATGAGGTATTTGCATGTTCTTTGGCTACTTTCCTGATTCTCTTGTTGTAGTCCTCCTGTGTCATCAATTTATCATTTATGACTATGGGACTAGATAGTCCCTTTTCTCTCAAAAGATCAAACTTGGTCATAAACCTATCAACGACTAGTTGCATGGTTTGACACTTATCTTCTAAATTTAACATTAAATTTCTCTTGTCTAAGACCCTCTTGACTTCCAAAATGGTACCTATCCTATCAAGTATGTCAAGTTCTTGTAGCTCATATTTTTTCTTGGAGTTGACAAATTGAATAATTCTTACTGCTTCCTTTGGCATTTCTCCAAGCTCTTCTTTGACATTCTAGATGGCTTCTGCAACTTGTTTGATTAAGTCTATCTGCTCAAAAATGACCTAGATAGATGGCCAAATGTCATTGACAGAATCAATGGTATTGACCCATAATAATTGTTTGGCCTTTCCCAAAGGCTCACTCAGTGTTAACTCTTTCTCCAGGATTTTCACTCTCTCATTCATTTTGGTAGCCTTATGTTGTTCTTCCTTTTGCATGATCTAGGCTAACTTGCAATCTGTCTCTAGGTTGGTAAGTTTCTCTTTTAACTTGTTCATGTCATTGGTCTAAATGGACATTTCTTCCGTTTCCTTAACCAACTTGTTTGCTTCATCACCTGTGGTATCTGTTGCTATTGATGTTGTTGCTGGTGTAGTTGCTATTGATGTCATTATTGATGTATTTGTTGTTACTGCTAATAATGCAATGGCCATTGCACCAGTGGGAGCTAATGCTATTGATAATGTGGAAGGAACAGCTGTGTTCATTGTAGGAATGATAGTTGGAGGAGCACTGTTTAGACTAGCTTGTTTGAGCTAGATCAAGCTATCTAGTTCCTTTTCCATTTCCTTCAACTAGTCATTGAGTTGCAACACCAAGTCCATCATCTCTTCATGAATTTTATAGATTTCTAGGACTTATTTTGTTTGAGGGTATTGTGACTAAGGCAGCTTGATTTGTTTCTTAACAACTGCAATGTCTTCATTTTTATTCTTAATTAACTGTTCAGTAGGCTTGATGTCCTTTGGGTCATGGCCCAGCTTAATGTTCAGGTCTTCTAAGGATTTGATCCTTGTGTCTTTGGTGCTGGAAGATGCTTTCTCCAGTTTGTACTGGGTTGTCACATTTTCCAGTGAGTCCTTGAGCTTGAATGTTGCCATAGATTTTGTTGTGAGGGTGGAGTAGATCATCTCTCTAGCCTACTTGTGAATTCTATTTGATCTATGGGATGCACATCCATGGCTAAGAACTCAAAGTTGGTCTTCTTGTAGTCTGTTGTGGTTTTACTCTGCTATACAATATGCTATAGGAAAGACACCTGCATCTTTCCTTCTTTGATGTCAAATGATGACATCAATCTATTTTGATTCGGTGGTGTCATCTTCAAGTACTTGTCATAAGTGTCTATTTTGAGCTTTTCTTTCCTCATTTTGATCTCCTTGAATCTTTATATTTGCTTCCTTTTTAGCTAGCATGACAAAGGAAGACACCTCCAAACTCTTTTGTCTCTATATGATCTGTGTTGGAAGTGGATGGTTGCTGAGTTTTTGATGATGCAGTTATTTCTGTTGTTTGTTTATTGCTTTGCCCCATTACCTCAATGTCAATGATGTCTTATGACGCAATGTTTTCCTCCTGTTCAAACATAGTAGTCAATTTGGGCATTTTTCTTAGTTGGAACTGTTGATCAATGGTCTCCATAACAGAACTTGATGCTTCTTCCTTGTTTCTTTTGGGATTCTTCTCCTCATTGACGAGAGTCTGAATGATGGGACAGATATTCATTAGCTCTTCCAACTTAGGGACCTGCAAGAAATAGCTTTGGTAAAATTGTTTCTCCAAGTCAATCATGGTGTTTTCCGCATCCACCACTGTGTTGTCCATGTCTATCAATGTGTTCTCTACCCATTCTGACTGATTAGCATATTGTTCAATGTTAGGTCTTGGGTAGTGGATGTAATGTCCCAACTTGACCTTTTGTCTGAGCTTGTTTATAACCCCATGAGGGTCATAATGCCAAATGAAACTATGAAGGAATTTGAATTTCTAGAGCATCTTGTCAGCTTCAGGCCCAACCTCTCTGGTGTTGTAGATTTAAGGGTCCATTTGTTTTTTCATCTTAAACTATGTCCTCTTCCTAGAAGCTAGGAAGTTGACCTCATCTGCACCTATCATTTTCCTGAAGTATTAAAGGGAAAATATTCTCATTGGGAGATACTTGGGGAATTTGTAGGGGGCTAATTCACAGCCATAGATCCTATTTTCAGTATGATTTAGGTAGAGGTGCTAGTCTCCTACTTTGCTATTATTTGCTAGCTATAGTACTCTCTTGATCTTAGTTCTGACTCTAGGTTGAGTGCTAGAAGTCAGCATGTTTATGACAGGGTGAAAAAAACAATCTATGAAGTCTTTGTATTTGAATGTTGTGTTATACCTCTGGACTAAGGGTGGCCAGTAGATGACTGATCTTTCCTTTCACTTGGTATCTATTTCCTGAATCTTCACTGGGAACTTATTTGTCTGATAATACAAGAACATATGAAACAACATTAAAGAGTACTTGAACACTCTTTTAGTGGGCAGTCTAGTAAATTTTTCATGCATTATCTCTGCAATGAACTGGGCATAGTCAAACATAATGGTAGGAGGCTAGCCTGGCATGAAAATGGACAAGAAGGCCATTATTATCTCATCCACAAACTCTTCATATGTGAATCCTAGGATGCTTGATATCATGGTGATTATTCTCCTGCCAATCTTTGAAAAAATAGCAAAAACTTAGGGTGGAATGCCTTTAGGAGTATGGCACTCCTCAATGATGAAATTCTAAAATATTTGTTTGATCTTGGTTGGGTCCAATGTGATGTACAGATCTAGCAAGTTTGCAATGGATAAAGGAGTCAGATTAGGAGTAGTTTGGATTTGCAGCATCTAGTTGAAGGATTCAGCAATGACAGTGAACAATATTTCATGGTTTGGTGCCTCAATAGCCCTATGGCTTGGAGCATAACAAGCATGGAAAAAATGTACTATGTCTAGGAATGAATGGACTTCTAGGAATTTATATTTGGGCAAACTTGATTCCCAAAGGTTTATAATCAGCATGGTTTAGGAACCTATCCTTAGCCCAACAATGGATTCTTAGAAGGTTGTCTTGGGTGGTTGTGTCTTTGATTTGAAAATCCTTTTCTACCAGGGCCAAATGGTCAATGTCTAAATGAGGGGTTGGCACTGTTCTAACATTTATAGAGGTTGGGGCAGCCATCTTTGTAATAAGATATGCAAATTGGGCGTATATGGTTTAGAGAGTGAAATTTCAATAATTGAATAACCAGGGTAGGGTATGAGTAGTTTGCAAGTTGGGGTTCAGTACTCTGGGAATGGGAGACTCTTAATTAAGTTGAAATTAATCAAATTCTTTCAGTTATTTTAAGAATTTAATGTTCTTTCTTTAAAGAGAGGGTAATTCTTGGTTCTTGTTCAAATACCTAGAATTTGCAATCGAGGCTGCAACTGGTTTTCAATTGGGATTTGTAGAGGGCCTCTACAACTAGGATGGTGTGCAGTGGTGGCATCAGAAGGCTCTGATAGTTGATAGTTGGTCACAAGAGTTCAGAAGAAAGCAGTGCTTCAAAGGTTCAGTAGTGCGATTAGAGTGAGAAAGGGTGAAACTAGGGTCAGAAGAATTTTAACAATGAACATTGGAAAAAATGGTAGGGAAAAATGTTTTATGAACAGTGTTGGTTTTCACTTTGGCAGGGAGGTGGTTTTGGAGGCCATTGCACTGCTTATCGGGGTCAGGTGGTATTTTTATGGGGGAACACGATGTATGCTAGAGGCTGACACGTAGGCAAATGGGCCCTGAGCAAAACCACCCATATCGTGTGTTCTCGGGCTGTTAAAGGTCAGACATTGTGCGAGTGCGATATGGTCGATGACCGTTGGATCTAAGGGTGGATGATTGGACAAACATCACGTGGGAAAGTTGCATGGTCGGGTGATGGGGTAGAGGTTAGCATGACCCATGGGTTTTAATTACGGTTTAGAGTAATTAACCCACATTTAAGTGTGAATTAATTAAACTACAAAATTTTAGGAGTAACGGGGTTAGTTTACCTCACCAGGGTGGTGGGTTAAGCTCGAGTTTAGTCGGGAAAATGGTTAAGTGGTAGAGTTAGTGAGGCAGGGGATTTTTTAGAGTTAGGATCAAGGGTTTATAGGTGTTTTGGGTAATTATTGAAGTGAAAACATGATTTTAAAAGGGGGGAAAGGGGTTTCACACTTAGGGGAATAGATTTTAGGAGTAATTGACTAGGGAAATGTGTGAAACTAAGGGGTAGGAGTAAAAATGAGGGGGAAGGGGTTTTGATAAGCCATGAAGGGGTAAAAGGGAAGTTAGTGAGTTTATAATGGGGGTGAAATGCAATGAAGGGGGAGTTAGGAAAATCAGTTTATGAGCATGCTTTTTTCATTGATAACTGCTCCTACACACTTGAAACACATAGTTAAGTATGATAGTAGTGCTTATGCTCCAAATGACTTGTATTTATGGAACCTTTCTTTACTTACTTTTTTACCTACCCTGACATTTTTTCTTCACTTTGGTGGGTGCACTTAAGCTACCAAACCCATTTCCTTCCTTTTTATTTTATGTAATAAGCTATCTACTTCTAACCTTATATCTTCCAAGGGCTCAGACTAAACTTGATGAGCCCCTTTTATTTTCCTACTTATCTACTAATCTGCCAAGATTAAATTGTTTGGTTAGATTTTTATTCTCTAACTATAAACATGAAATTCAAAGCATAAAGTAGTCAAGATTAAATAGTTTAACTATCATGGGTTGTGGCCCATCTGACAAGCGAAACACAACCATTATTTAAGGCATTAATAGTAAAAAGTAGTGGAAGTTAGACTTGAACACTTTCATGATCTGCTTTTGTTTGGGATTGATTTTTTCTTCATTTTTTGATCTTTTATTATTTTTCTTGTCCTTTGATATTTCTTTTAGGACATACCCTCTTTACATTTTTTAATTTTAAAATCGAAAATATTTGCAGAAAGAAAAGGTATGTACAATATTACAAGACTTAACCTCAGCCAATTCAAAATTATGAATCCTATCACTTTAGGAATCTAAGAGCGGCTCCACATGGGGATGGCATTTTTTGGTGAAATTTCAAGAACTATGAAGATCAATAGCCTTTGAATTGTGGGTGTTGTTACCTTGTGAACTGTCTTTCTTGTATTTATGCTTTAATGATACCTGTTAGCGCTCGAATCTACCTCAGGCTGAAGAAAGGCGAGGTTCGAGGCAACATCAAACCAAGCTCAGCCTCGTAGCTAGCCCTACGAGGACAGGAGAGGGCTCTCTCTAGGTCAATCTCGGAAAAAGATAATCAATGAGGTCAAGATGACTGAATTGATGACTAATTTTAGGCTAGGTATTAAGTACAAAGATTTTAGAATTGATTTTTAAAGGTTTTGTTGAATGCAAGGGAAAGGCAATTTTGGGTGCGGGGATGAGGCACAGTTTTTGCAGAGGTCTACTTGGGGCAAGATAGGCGATTGTTTTGATGCCTTAAAGCAAGTGAGATGGGTAGATCAGACTGGTGAGGAGCTAAGGAGAGCAAGGCAGTCTCAAGGATTCTCCTTAAACTGAAGAAAACATAGAAAATTAAACAAATTTAAAGGCAGAGCATAGCAAGTTCATGGATT
>APFE031192508.1:55835-86192 GCA_000404065.3 Pinus taeda | reverse complement strand
ACACACCATCAACACATAAAGCCACATGAATCCCAAATAGTGCTACAAAACCCTGGTCTTTCCTTTGCCAAAATGCAAATAAGATATGTACAATATAGTCTCAAGCTATTCCCAAGAGTGCAACCTCTCCAACCTCTGAAAATGATTGAGAAATTACATAATATAGGAAAGCCAACCCATTCCCTTGCCTCTAGCAGTCGAGCTCATCATCCTAGGAGCTGTTTCAACCAACTCTAAACAAAGCACTACAATCTAGGCAGTCAAAACAACTTGCCTCTATAAGGTAGGAAACCAATTCATTCATTAAATTTTCACTCTTTGGTGAATGAATCTTCTCGAACAAGTAACTAAGTGTCAAAATTACATCATGTTTCAATCAATTACATCAAGAGAAGTCAAAAATTATATCACAAATCAAAACTAGTCAAAATGGCCAAATTTCTGAGCTGGAAGGTGAAAATTTGACCAAAAAGCCTTGTGCGCCGTGCGCTTGAGCCCTATGCGTCGCACGATTTTCCACCTATTTTTGGGGCACTTCCCAGCATCAAAATTGAGCTCATGATATCTCGTTGGAAAGCCCTAGATTTCTAATTTCCAGCCCAAGTGGAATTTTCCAATTTGGTGTCAATTTGCCCCTCCAAACGTGCATTCTCCCAAGACTGCTTCCTGTGTGTCCAAAAAGTGGCAGTGAGGTCATTTTTTGCATGTTTTTTGACCTTTTGGGCACCTAGAACTTGATGAAATGCCTTGTCAATGGCTGAGAATGTGTATTTCATCATGAAAAATCCAAAACTATAAGCCATTTTTCATTTGGACCTCCCAATCGTATGTGTTACGCAGCGCACAGGGAGGCGCGCGACGCACTGGGCTTGAGGCGCGCGGTGCATAGAGCCTGTGCATAGCGCCTTTTGTAGGAGACATTCGGAGGCCTTCCCTGTTTCAGAATTAGGTGAAGGATAGCGCGTTCGAAGGTTCTTTGAGTTTACTTTCTAACCCAATTGGAATTTTTCAATTTGGAGTTCATTTGCCTTATCAAAAGTTAAATCTCACAAGACTGGTCAAAATGTGCCAAATGAGGCTGCCTCAAGGCAGAGTGCTGTTGGAGTCAACTTTTGAATGCCTTCCTCAACTCCAAATTGAGCTCATGATATCTCATTGGAAATATATTTTTTTCTAGTTATCCTTTGACTCATCAAGAAATTTATTTGGCCAACCAAGCTAGGAGAAAACTTGATTTTCCCAAGGTCACTTCAGAGGTGAATCAATTCTCCCGAGGCAACGATATTTTTGAAATTTCTCTAAAAAAATGACAGATGTGTGAAAATGGAATGAGGTTTTTCTTTTTTGGCATGTTGTGGACAAAAACCTTTCTCATTTTTCCAAAATTCATCTTTTATGGCTCTGAAACATCTTTTGAGTGAAACTTATCCCGATGTGTGAAACAAGGGATTTTGTCGAAATGAAACGAAATGAAGGAGATAAGGGGCTTCTAAATTCTTGGGGAAATTTTGGCAAGTAGGGAGGGATGTTAGGAAGTAGGGGAAAGTGGAATCTCAGAGATCGAGTGAGGGGAAGAGGTCCAAAAGGGCAAAACACAGGCCTAGCCTAGAAAATTGCCAAGTTGTGGCAAGAAACTAGGGTTTGTGCAAAAATGAAGAATTTGGGGGATCTCAGTGATGGGAAGTGTTTAATAAGGTACATGATGGATAGGGGAAGGTGTATAAACATCTGGATACAAATTTTGCTGATGATTTGGCCATCTAAGAGAAATTACCTCCAAAACCCTAGGAGAGGGAAATGACCTTACCTAGCCGCAACTGAAGCATGAACAAGATGTGAAATGACCCAATGGAACCTGACATGATGATGAAAACCCTATGAATGATGATAGACTCAGCTGAATAGTGGCATAGACTAACATTTGGGCAACTTTGAAAGGAGTGAAAGCAAACGTTAGACCTAATCCCTAGTGACCAAATTTTGCTTGAAGACTCACTGAAATGACAAAATTTGACCTTGACACTCTGAGAACAATTTGTAAGAGCATATTTGATCATTGGAGGAAGGCTGGAAAGGCTGACACTAACATTGGCTCCAATGGGGATGTTAGCTCCTTGGAGGTTCCAAGAACGGCAAATCTTTGGGAGAGCAGACCAGCACGTTATCCATTGTGCAATGGAGTCAAAAACTCAAACTGAAATGCATGACTGAAAAATGATGACTTGACGACACAAATTGACTCTCGTTCAACTAAGAACTGACTCGATACTTAAACACAACCGACAAACTGGAAATATGCTCAATATGAAACTTATTCAATACAACCTACTCTAATTTTTCCATTCATCACCTGATCAAGTGAAATGGAACAACCAATGTAACCATGTAAGCATCCTAGCTGCTGTTTGATTTCTTCCCACATGCTTTCTAATGCACAGGAAAAGGAAAGAATTGAAAGGAAACTCCCATGGAAATTTGAACTCACGCTGACTACTGATAAACTTGCAAAGCACAAATTGACTGGATGACTACAAGAATACTACAAAAGGATCTTCATAAACATAGCTCTGGTCCAAGTAATCTTCATAGCTGGATATCAAGACTTCCCTCACATCTGTGCTGTGTTTCTTTGGTGATTGCAGCAAGCTATCAAAAGGATCCTGAAATTTATGAAAAACCAAACTCCGTTGCTGATTACAAACAGAACAAAAGTCTCCTTCATAAATCTCCTCATATGACTGCAAACCTTGATAAGGGCTTTGTAATGAAAAGTCTGTTAAACAAGAGAATGAAGGCAACCTTTGAAGAAGTTTATCATCAATATTCTTTTCCGGCACATGGTTAGCTAATGAAGGAAAAATTTTACAGCAAACATCATCCAACACACGTGCAATAGGATCATCAAAAACTTGAGAAGATTGTTGTAATGTATCCATTGAAAATGTATGACATCCTTCTAGCTATTCATCTTTTTCTTGAGAAATTTTACGAAGATTCTGCCTTATAAACTGAAATGCTTCGAAACAAAAGGGTATAGAATCTTCCTGCATCATCTTATCATGTATTTCATCTTCCACACCTTCATCTGTAATCTGCCCTTCAATTTCATTTGGTGGCTGCAAATCTGATGCTATAGGATGCTCAAGAATTTTGTTATCTGTCTCATCCTCAACATTAACACTGAGAGATTGCTGATTTGTTATAGGCTATTCATTTGAAGATTTACTATGCAATCTACCCTTCAAAAACTGAAATGATTCAAAACAGAATGGTACGGAGTCACCTGGAATCATTAAATCATGTGTGTCCACTCCCAAGTCTTCAGCTGCAACTTGACAATCAATGGCTTTCGAGGGTTGCAAATTTGAATATGAGAAGTCTTGAACAAAATTTTCATTGCTCTCAAGATGATTCAAATCAAGACTTGTTGACATTTGATTTCTGATTGCATGGTAGTTATCTCTGATGAACTGAAACGAATCAAAACAAAAAGGCAAAGATCCTTCATTTACTTCAAACTTTGATGCACTTTCCTCATGATTGTCATAGCTGATATGCATCGGTTGATCACTGTATTTGAGCTGCTGAAAGTGAACTTCCTCCTCTTACAAAGTAGCTGCTGATTCATCTACAAGATTAGCTTCTTTTTGGAGAAAATAATCATCATCATATTGATCAAACTGAGGCAATTCATCATCAAACATACACATCATATCAACAGCTCTCTCTTCTTCACAATGTCTATAAAACAATCACTATGACAACTGGGATCGGAAACAATATGTTTTGGGTCAGCCGCTTGTTCTTGAATGTCACTTTCATTTTTTGCAGTCATTTTCCACACCATCTCTTCTACTGCATTTACGAAAAGATCAAGCTTTTCCTCTAAATGTGTCAGCTACTCTGAAACGTTCTTCTTTTCTTCTTCCTTCAACCTTGCCCTCAAGATCAACAAATGAGCCTCTACATTCACTGCACTGTTTTGCATCTCGTGAAGTGTTGCAATATTTCTTTCTCTTAGCTGAAACTCCATTTCTGGATCAAAGGCACCCGCATAGTGTAAGAGAGCAGATCTAGGAGGAGGCCTTATATCAATTGGGATTGAATAATAAACTTGGTTAAATCTAGCTGAAAACTATTGTACTGTCTCCCCTGGTAGTCTTTTCAGCTGGTTATACTCTTCTATAATCAAGAAAAGGTTCTGCCCGATCATCCACCTGTCGAGAAAAACTTAGACAAACTGCTGGAAATTTGAAATGCTTGCATCAAGCAAGGTTTTGAACCAAATCTTGACTTTGGCTTGCAAAGAAAGAGCAAAAAGCCTTATACTAACATCTTTGCTATCAACTTCAAAAGGGTCTAGAAAAGACTCAAAATTCTACACATGTTGCTCAGCGTTGACATTCTTGCATTCACCATCAAACCTTGGCAAGTATAGATCATATGTTTTGGGGAAAGCATGAAGAACAGAAGGTAAAACAAGAGGTTTATACCGATCTAGAATTTTACAAGGTGGAGGGGTATGTACAGCAGGTATAGAATCAATCTTGGTCTTTTGAGGTTCATCAATCTGAAGATGGTCATCACAAAATTTAGAAGAAAGGTCTTGATCAAGTTCAAAGGTATGCAAATCTTTGGTATTCACAATCTTCAAAGGGAAAGAATCAATTGCAGGCCGAGGATCTCTTCTCAAATACAGTATACTTTGCAAAGCCTTCTGGACATTCTTGGGAAAAGAGAAGAAATAATTTATGACAAAGAACAAAATGTCTTGGATGAAATTCCAACTTGAATACCTGATCTGTCCATGTTGTCCTTTCATGTTTTTGCTAGTTGGGATCATCCTCCAGTGGAGTCTTTGGATCTGATCTCGAAAATGATTTAGAGTCGCCAGGTGAATAATTTCAGCCTTGCCAGTGTCTGATCGTTGTCCACCATCAACAATTAGATCTGAACTCGATAATGTACTATGGCAATTTATAAGTTAAGTGTTACGATTACAAGCTAGATCGGAGATCGACTGAAGCAGCGTTTATCTACTATGCACTCGCAGAGCAATGTGCAGTTCGAAGGCTACCTGGCGTGACTTCAGACTCCGTCTATAGCTATAAATCAAAAAACACTAACAAGCAAACCAGTTATTCCCCAGTATGGTCGCCACTATGTTAGCACTCGAATCTGCCTCAGGTTGAAGAAAGGCGAGGTTCGAGGCAACATCAAACCAAGCTCAGCCTTATAGCTAGCCCTACGAGGATAGGAGAGGGCTCTCTCCGGGTCAATATCAGAAAAAGATAATCAACGAGGTCGAGATGACTGAATTGATGACTAATTTTAGGCTAGGTATTAAGTACACAGATTTTAGAATTTATTTTTAAAGGTTTTGTTGAATTCAAGGGAAAGGCAATTTTGGGTGTGGGGATGAGGCATAGTTTTTGCAGAGGTCTACTTGGGGTAAGATAGGTGATTGTTTTGATGCCTTAAAGCAAGTGAGATGGGTAGATAAAACTGGTGAGGAGCTAAGGAGAGCAAGGAAGTCTCAAGGATTCTACTTAAACTGAAGAAAACATAGAAAATTAAACAAATTTAAAGACAGAGCATAGCAAGTTCATGGATTCTACCTTAACACTTCATTTGTTTAATTACAGAAGATTAAATAAGGAAAATGGTACACATACACAACTTACAAGTACTGAGAGAAACACACCATCAACACATAAAGCCACATGAATCCCAAATAGTGCTGCAAAACCCTGGTCTTTCCTTTGCCAAAATGCAAATAAGATATGTACAATATAGTCTCAAGCTATTCCCAAGAGTCCAACCTCTCCAACCTCTGAAAATGATTGAGAAATTACATAATATAGGAAAGCCAACCCATTTCCTTGCCTCTAGGGGTCGAGCTCTTCATCCTAGGAGCTATTTCAACCAACTCTAAACAAAGCACTATAATCTAGGCAATCAAAACAACTTGCCTCTATAAGGTAGGAAACCAATTCATTCATTAAATTTTCACTCTTTGGTGAATGAATCTTCTAGAACAAGTAACTAAGTGTAAAAATTACATCATGTTTCAATCAATTACATTAAGAGAAGTCAAAAATTACATCACAAATCAAAACTAGTCAAACTGGCCGAATTTCTAAGCTGGAAGGTGAAAATTTGACCAAAAAGCCTTGTGCGCCACGCGCTTGAGCCCTATGCGCCGCGCGCCTTCCCACCTATTTTTGGGGCACGTCCCTGCATCCAAATTGAGCTCATGATAGCTCGTTAGAAAGCCTCAAATGTCTACTTTCCAACCCAAGTGGAATTCTCCAATTTGGTGTCCATTTTCCCCTCCAAAGCTGCATTATCCCAAGACTGCTTCCTGTGTGTCCAAAAAGGGGCAGTGAGGTCATGTTTTGCATGTTTTTTTACCTTTTGGGCACCTAGAACTTGATGAAATGCCTTAGAAATGGCTGAGAATGTGTATTTAATCATTTAAAATACAAAAGTATAGGCCATTTTTCATTTTGACCTCCCAATCCTATGCGTCGCGCGAGGCACGCGACGCACAGGGAGGCGCGTGGCGCACTGGGCTTGAGGCGCGCGGCGCATAGAGCTTGTGCATATCGCATTTTGCAGGAGACTTTTGGAGGCCTTTCTAGTGTTGGAATTAGGTTTAGGATAGCTAGTTGGAAAGGTCTTTGAGTCTACTTTCCAAACCAATTGGAATTTTTCAATTTGGAGTTGATTTGCCTTGTCAAAAATGAACTCTCCCAAGACTGGTCAAAATGTGCCAAATGAGGTTGCCTCAAGGCAGAGTGTTGTTGCAGTCAACTTTGGAATGCCTTCCTCAACTCCACATTGAGCTCATGATAGCTCATTGGAAAGATATTTTTGTCTAGTTATCCTTTGACTCATCAAGAAATTTATTTGGCCAACCAAGCTAGGAGAAAACTTGATTTTCCCAAGGTCACTTCAGAGGTGCATCAATTCTCCCAAGGCAACGGTATTTTTGAAATTTCTCTAAAACGATGACACCTGTGTGAAAATTGAAGGAGGTTTTTCTTCTTTAGCATGTTGTGGAGAAAACCTCTCTCAGTTTTCCAAAATTCATCTTTTATTACTCTGAAACATCTTTTGAGTGAAACTTATCCCGATGTGTGAAACAAGGGATTTTGTCGAAATGAAGCGAAATGAAGGAGATAAGGGGCTTCTAAATTCTTGGGGAAATTTTGGGAAGTAGGGAGGGATGTTAGGAAGTAGGGGAAAGTGGAATCTCAGAGATCGAGTGAGGGGAAGAGGTCCAAAAGGGAAAAACATAGGCCTAGCCTAGAAAATTGCCAAGTTGTGGCAAGAAACTAGGGTATGTGCAAAAATGAGGAATTTGGGGGATCTCAGTGATGGGAAGTGTTTAATAAGGTACATGAATGATGGGGGAAGGTGTATGAACATCTGGATACAAGTTTTGCTAATGATTTGACCATTCAAGAGAGATTGCCTTCAAAACCCTAGGAGAGGGAAATGAACTCACCTAGACGCAACTGAAGCATGAACAAGGTGTAAAATGACCCATTGGAACTTGACATGATGATAAAAACCATATGAATGGTGATAGAATCAGCTGAATAGTGACATAGACTAACATTTGGGCAACTTTGAAAAGAGTGAAATCAAACCCTAGACCTAATGCCTAGTGACCAAATTTTGCTTGAAGACTCACTGAAATGACAAAATTTGACCTTGACACTCTGAGACCACTTTGTAAGAGCATATTTGATCACTGGAGGAAGGCTGGAAAGACTAACACTAACAATACCTATGATAGTAAATCCCTCAAAGCTCAGGGCCTTCTCTCCGGGCTTCAACTTCAAAGGATCACCATCAAATCCAATCTACACTCTGCAATGTTATGTACAATGATGCAAAGTAAAGTGAACTATTGTGAGTCAATGGAAAAATAGTGCTTCAACATTCTACCATTAACAGGTCCTCTTGGTAGATCTAATCCACCTATGTTTGTTAAGAAAAAGGCATTGTTGCCTTTGTATCTATAAATGACATAAGGCCCTTGCCACAAAAAATCAAATTTTCCATGCTTGCTTTTGTCTTGTCTCCTTGAATCCCACTTGAGAACTTTATCTCCTATGTAAAAATCATCTACTTTGGTATTTTTATCAAATACCTTTTTAATTTTGTCTTAGATTAGCTATGATTTTACATATACTTCTTCTTTGGTTTGTTGTAGGTGTATCATCTGATTGATTCTTCTCTGAATACCATTTGGTTCCACCTGTAATTCCTAGATGATCTTCAGCACTAGCACTCCCAAGGATGATGGGAAAATTGCATCTGTCCCATAAACCAGTTGATAGTGTGATGTTCCAATGGACTTATTAATAGTCAGTCTATTTGCCCACAAGGCATTGACTAGCATTTTGTTCCAAGTCTTCTTGTTATCTTCCAGTAACTTTTTAATAATATTGACCAGCCTTTTGTTAGATGATTCTACAAGCCCATTACCTTGATGGTAATAGGTTGTGGAATGGTCAAGGGTGATGTGGCACTTGTTTCATAAATCTATCATTCTTTTGGATTTAAAGGCAACTGCATTATCATTAATGAGCTTGTGGCGACATCCAAATCTTGACAGGATATTACTCTCTAGGAAGGATATTATGACAATGTATGTGGCTTTCCTACAAGGTATGGCCTCTATCCATTTGGTAAAATAGGCTATGGTTGTAAGAATCCACTTGTGCTGAGTTGGGGAGGTTGGGTGTATTTCTCCAATCACTATTTTCCTTCCAAAATAATGCATTATCTATAATACAATATCTTAATGACTTCGTTTTTAAGAATCTAACTTTTGTTCTTCTCAATCCAGGAGGATCTTGTAGGTTTAGTAATACGAATGCAATATCTACATACCATGGTGAATCAGTAAAAGGTTCACTGATTTGTCAAGTTGGCATCTCCTCCTCATCATTAAAGGCACTAATGAAGTTGATATCAAGGGCATGACAATTCAATTCAACCATGAGTTTGGCTAAATGTTGGCCTTTGATAAGCTTAGTTGGCTTTATCTCTATGTCATATTCCAATATTGTGGGAATGCACTTGCCACTTTTCCCTTTAGGTCTATTTTGTGTCAAAATGTCCTTAACTACAAAATTTGGAACATAAGCAATAATGTGAGAATATAGAATATATACTCTAAAATCTTTGATATCCTTTACTAAAGCTATTCTTGTTTTTCCATGATATTGTATTTGAGTGTGGCATCTCTTAAGGATTTACTTAAAAATGCAATTGGTTGTTCATATCCTTGGTTTTTCTTTTGCAGCAAGACTATTGCAATGGTGTGTTCTGAAGCAAAAGGAAAAATTATAAAATCCTTGTTAAAATCAGGACTTATTAGGACGGGAGTCTTGGTTAAGGCTTCCTTGATGGCTTCAAAGGATTGTTTGGCTCCACTGTACATTTAAGTGTTGAGTTCTTTCTTAGCATGTTATTTAACTCCCTAATTAATTCTGCTAGATTTGAGATGAATCTCCTAAGAAAATTAATCTTACCTAGAAATGACTATAGCTCTTTAATGTTTTGGGGATGGGAAATGGTCAAAATGGCTTCTATTCTAGTAGGATCTATTCTAATCCCATATTTAGATATGATATGTCCTAATAGATTTCCCTCTTCTAGAACGAAAAATGTATTTTTAGGATTTAAAGAAATCCAAAATTTCCCACATTTGATGAATACTTTCCTTAAGTGATCTAGGTGTTAATTGTCATATTTGGAGAAGATGGTAATGTCATCTTGGTATACTACTAGGAAATCATGGATCTCCTTTGCAAAGGCTATATCCATAGCTCTCTGAAATGTGGCACTAGCATTCATTAGTCCAAAGGGCATCTTCAAATACATGAAGGTACCCCAAGGAGTTGTAAATGCAGTTGTGGCTCGATCCTCTAGTTGAACCAAGACCTGGTTATAGCCAGAGAATCCATCAAGTAGGGAGATTCTAGAAGAACCCACTACCCTCTTTAGTATATGATCCATTTTTGGTAAGGGGTAGTTGTCTTTTAAAGAGACCTTGTTTAATTTTCTAAAATCTACACAAAGTCTAATTTCTCCAACCTTTTTCCTAGTGGTAACTAAATTTGAAATCCAATCCGAATATCTAGTGGGGGCTATTATTTGGGCATCAAAAATTCTTTTATCCTATTTCTCTATGGATGGCATAAGAACTGGGCTTATCATCCTAATTTTCTATTTGAAAGGTTTATGATCTTCTTTTAGGGGTATTTTGTGTTGGATTATTCTGGTGTCATAAAATTTTAAGTCTTCATAACTCTAGGAAAACACATCCTGGAACTCCTTAAACAGATTGATGTATTTAACCTTCTCCTCTGGAGGTAAGGCTTTTTATATTTTGATGACTTTTGGTTTATCCTCAGTCCCTATGTTAACCTCTTCTATGTCAGCGCTCAGAGGTTCCATCTTGGGTTTCCTAGCTACATCATTAGAGTCAAACAAATCTTCTAAAGGTACTAATCATTTAGGAAAAAAATATTTTTTAAATTATCAATCTCTGGATCATCATACATTATTTCTTTAATCTCTACATTCTCTAAACTATATATTTCTACTCTAGTAAATTTAGTTGGTTTAGCTACATCAACAATATTTACATCTATGCTACTTTCTATATTATTGTCTATTGTACAGTCAGTTTCTGTCTTACAATTCTGAAACTCACCTTCATTATTCATGAAATCATAGTTTTGAGAATCCTGGGAGAAAATATACCAATACTTCAGGTTTTTTGGTATCACAAGCCTGTGTCTGACTTCTACAGTGTACTGGTTGTTTGGTTGAAATGGAAATTTACAAGTACTAGCAAAGGTGGCCAAACTGTGGGCTTGCATGTTTTGTTTTCTAGGAATGGTAGCAAAGTTTGATTCCAGGAGGTCTTTGATCAAGTCTAAAATAGTATCCCTATAGTGACGAAGCCTAGGGTTGTTGACAAAGTATTCACCACTAATATATTTAATAATTAGGTCTGAGCCTCCCATGATGGAAACTCTTTTGGCTCCCAATTTCCTAACCAATTGTAACCCTAGAATTAGGGCTTCATATTCAGCCATGTTATTGGTACATTTGAAGTTCAATATGAAGGCATGTCCTTCAACATGACTATTCTCCATATTATGGATCCACACTCTTGCACCAGCCCTTAACCTATTGACTAACCCATCAAAGTCTAGATGCCATAATGATACATGGAATATGTTCTCACTGTCAATTATTTTGTATTTAAGGTCTTTGGCTGTGATTTCCTTTTTATCATTTTTTGCATTGTATAAGATGAATGAGTCCATATCTGAATGAATGGAGTATATCAGAAAGTTTTGTGGCTTTTCCTCACTTTTGACCATGTATTTCATCAAGGTATACATATATAATTTTCTTGGTTGGCCAAAAACAGATATGGTGGCCTAAGACAGATCCAACTGCAAGGATCCTTGCAGTTTTGCTCCCCATGAGTGAGATAGAAACATTCCATATTTTGGTGGGATGTATGCAACTACAATGCCCATTAGAATGCTCTTTATAGGGCACTTGACAAGAGTCACACATAAGTCCCTGATTAGGCCAAGGCATTTAACCTAGATGGAGTCAAAAGAAAACAAGTCCTTATATGGCCTGGTAATGTCTTGGTTCAATCTTTCCCTTATTGCCTTTGGCATCAAATTGTGGGATGCCCCTGAGTCCAATATAGCATTATGCAATATTTTATCATGAATGTTTAGACTGATGTAAAAAGGAGGAACTCCCCCTCGCTGATGAATACCATTGGCCTCAGGGTCAAACAACAATTCAGGATGATCATCATTCAAATTAATAGAATTCTCTCCCTCTCTTATGTTCAAAGTCTCAATTATCTGTGACCTATAAGATTCATTATTTATCAATTCGGTCATAGGAACTTATATCTTTAATTTTTCTATTTCATTTTTTATGTTGAAAGGGAGCAAAGGTTTGTTTGTTTGATTTAGATCTTCCTTAATATGTGTAGTTTGTGTGTCCTTATTCTGTTTCTTAGTACTAGGTATTTCGATCTATTTTTCTATTGCTTTTCCTTGATTTCTCTTATTTTTATTGTTTTCAGTAATTGTCTCTGCTTGGGTTTTAGTGGAGACTATATCTACAATCCTAGGGGTTGAAGTTTGAGGTGTTCTCCTAGGGAGGATTTGTAACACTTTGTCAATTGGAGCTTCTTTTATTATTTTAGTTTGGGTTTGGAAGGATATTTTAATGGGAGTCTCGTTATTATTTTTACTCCTCAAGCAATATTTTGTATGTACCTCATATATAGTTGGCTCATATCCCAGTTTAAAATCAAAATATTCACTAGATTCTAACTACAATTGTTATAGTAACTCCTATTCTTCTTGAGTAAGAAAATCAATGTCTTCCTCTTTGGTTTCTAGTAAGTTAATCTAGGTATCATCCTCTACTTGTTGGTTATGTGAACCCTCAACATAGTTCTCTTGGAAGGGGGCCTAATCTGTTGGTTTGGTGTAGCATTCTTTCTATCATTAGGGTTCTTCCTAAAATTTGTGTTTCTTATTGGGGATTGTTGTTGTTGCTGATTCTCCCATTGATCTTTCCTCCCCATGTTTTCTAACCTATCCATGATTCTTTCTGAACTCTTAGCTAAAACATCTACTTTTCCATATGAAATGGAAGCTTCCTCTTTAAATACAACTTTCTTTTCATTCCTCATTCTTGCTTTATTAGCTAATAGGATGGCCTCAACACTAACAACATTGCTCTGCATTTGTTCAAGTGTTTCAAGGTTTCTTTCCCTTAGCTGGATGACATGTCAACATCAAAACCATCAAGGAACTTAATTAATGCTAGGTCAGGTGGAGGCTTAATGTTGGCTAGAATTGCATGGTAGATATGATTAAACCTAGTGCAATAGTCCTGAACTGACTCATTAGGAGCTATTCTAATGTTGTCATACTCAGAGAATATTTGCAATGGGTTTTTTTTTCTATCCCATCTATCAATGAATAACCTATGAAAATTGGCTAAGTCTGCAATATGGTTGGTAGGAAAGGCTTTGAACCATTTCTTGACATCTCCACTTAACGTTTGGGCAAACAATCTCATTTGGACATCTACTTCATCTATCTCATGCAACTCAAAAAAGTTAGACATCTTGTTTACTTGCTGTTGGGCAATGTAATGACCAGTAACATCAAACAGGAAAATCTTACTTTCATAATCTGGATCCATGGCATGGAGTTGTGCAAGTAAAAGAAGAAGAGCATATCATTTTGCCATTGCTGTGATTCTGGTTTGACCAGGGGGTAAAATTGTGGTACTTGAGGAAGGACTTGAAATTGATGGAGGTGAACTAGATGATGATGAAGATGGTTGATTGATAATTGGTTAGGTGATTGGATTGTGGTAGATACAATAGGTGAAGTTGTGGTAAAATAAGGTGTATGTACAGTGAGTGAAGACTCTACAGAAATTTCAGAGGCAATAGCAGTAATGGCAGCTAGCTTAACAGATTTTTGAAGGTAAGCACTGTCTATATTGTTGATCAATGTAGAGGTGAAAGCTTCTAAATTTTCAAAAGCATCCAAGACAAATTTATCTAAATTTGGATGGATAACCCTTTTTGATTCAATGAGTTGAGTAAACAGGGTGTAATATTGTCTCATGGATAGAATTCTCAGATTTAGTTCTAAATAATGAGAGTCAAATGAAAAATCAAAAGGGATTTCCTCTAAAGTTGACAACTCCTCAGGGAGTGAGTTTTCTTTGACTAGCTGGCTACTACTTGCCTGAGTTACTTCATTTTTTGGTTTTCTTAGAATTCTGTTTGGGCCATCAACCATAGTTGCAAGGTTTGGAACTGGGGTTGCCCTGGTATAGTGAATCTTCTTAGGAGCCAAAATTTTAAGTTTTTAAAATGTTCTTATGAATTTTTTTGAAAATTTACTTCAAATAATGACCTTAAGGGGCTCAAGATTTAATTTAAGGTTTCCTTAAAGTTTTATGAGGCTGAGGATTGAAGTCCCTAGTATGGTCGCTAGAAATGTTATCACTCTAATAATTCTTTTGAAGTAAGAAGAAGGAAAAACCAAAGGTAATCACAAACCACTTTTGGAGATCAAGACCTAGTCTTCCTGGTGCTCAAAGAGGGCTCTCTCTTTATAATTTAACTTTGTTTTAGTTAATATGATTTTAGGCTAGTTATTGCTTCCACTTGGGTTTTGTTTTGAAAATTTGGTGGTGGGATCACTTAGATGAATAGAGTTTTGGCTTATACCATTGGGCTATGGAGTCGGATGTCTAACAAACAAGACTAGAGACAGTTCTAAAAATAGGGTCTACAGGGCAAGATAGATTAGTTTTTTTTTTTTTTCTACGCAAAGGCTAAGCTAATTTATATTAAAAAGAAAAATATTTACAAGAGGGCGAGACCTCTGAGAGCGCCAAGAGACTGTGCAGCTCTCTATCAACCTGACATCCAGACTGGCTTTGCCATTAAGGCTTGAGCCTCTTACAGTGAAGACATTACAAAAATATGGTTCATAACATAGGAGATGGAACATAGACTGTAATCCCTGAGTTACGAAATCTTTTAAACCGGCTACCATGTCCAGGTTGGGGTGATGAACTGCTCCCAAAATGACTGTGCCACCACAACCAAAACTGCTACCCAACCCTGTCCAACTTGTTGCAGCTGACCAAACAGAAACAAAATAGCAGAATTCCCCACCCCGCTGAGCAAGCTCTGACAAGCTTAACCACGTTCCGGACCAGACAAAATCACAAAACTCGACTATTGTAATATTAGGATTTTTCCAGCAATTTGTCCACATACCTTCAAAAAACTCGCAGGGGCGCGTTCAATTGTCATTGTCCGGCTGATAGTCTGTGAGCTTATCCAGAGGTACCCATGTTATCTCCATTCCCACTGGAACATCCTCCAGCCGCATCCCTGGAGGCAGAATGGGATATAAGGTGTTGGCATGCTGGAAATCAGGCAGCTTGGGCTCGCCATGAGTAGGAGTGGCAGAGGTGGTGGCTCCTGCCTGAGCCTGAGTGTTTCTTGGCTGTTCTGGAGTCGTTACTGGCTCATTCAGGTCCATAATGCCACCAATTTCCGTTCTGGCTTCTTCTTGCTCCTCAGTTGGCGCTGGCGAGCTTTCCTCAACCATATTGCTGGGGGAATAGGGGGCATATGAATTGTCACCCCCTTGCCTGCTTGGCGAAGAGATAGCTGAGCTGCCTGGCAATTGCTCCTCGGATGAATTCTCTACTCCGTCTTCTTCCTCGAAAATGATAGTGACCAAAGCCGAGATTGCAGGTCGGTTGGTGCTGCGCCGATAATGAAATCTCGTCGTCTAAACTCGATTGCCAATTGAATGCCCTGAGTCCTCTGATCCTATGGAGGGCGGGGACACACGATTCAGAGGGGAAATATGCATTGGACTGCGATTTCCCCGTCTTCCGGCTCCGCTTCGTTGGCCTCCTCGACGAGAGGATGCTCTATACCTTGGCGCCATTCCAATTAACCAGTGAGTCGAGGTGTAATGCAGCCCAGTGAAATCCTGAACTGCACACCAGGCAGGAAGCTTTGGATTTCCTCTTCTGCCGTGCCTTCTTGAGCTTTCTCCCTCACTAGCCAATACACTCAGGAGCAGACAAACTAAAAACAGGGCTAATTTCCGGCTTGGCTCTCGGAATCTCTCTTCAACCAGCCTCTGAACCAGCTCACAGTCGAATGACTGCTCATACTGCTTCTCCATTTTGAAGCGTGAAGGGTAGCTGTCCGGCAAGTGATTCATTGATGAGGGGTAATGAATGTTTATGCCTTCCAGCGGCAGGCGTTTAAAGGCTTGCATTGATGATGCCTCGATTGATGAAGAACCAGCTGCCCGTCGCACCCCCGCGTGGCAAGCTAAAATATCATGTACTCGCATGACAAACACCCGCATCCGGGTGGCAAGATAGATTAGTTACTACAGATCTGAGAGGCTAAATGGTGAATGGCTTCAAATCAGATTCAGGGATCAATTAAGGGTTCCCTAGGCTAGAATTTGGAAGGAATGAAAGAAGTCAACCAGGATGGGAGAGCAATTAAGGGTTCTCAATTCCAGGTATCAGAAGAAAACATGTAAATAAATTATTGTGAAAAATAGAGTGTAATTAAACAAATTCTACATGATATTTCTAGTTAATTCATTTAGATTTTAGAACACATTTAAGATTATGAAAATACAAAAGAAAGGTAACACAATCACACAAAGAAAGTACTTCACTGTGAATGGCTCAGCTCATGAATCCTGTAGCAAAATTCTGTTATTACTTTCTCCAGTCTATTGACTTGAAAATAGTACAATCACCCTTAGGTTCAAGATCACAATAACTCTACAAATGTAAAATTATCCACACTAATACTTCAAATTTTGAAGTGTTTATACAAAAGGAGTTACAAAATATCTGAAACTGTTTTCACAACTAATCTAGGAAAAAAGAAATATCTTCTTGCCAGAAGATAGAGACATATATTGAATTGTTTCATGTCATCCCTTTTATTTGGTTCTACTAGCTGTAGACTTTGATTTTTAGCCCTTTATGTTGCTAGGCTATTTGGCTTTTATGCTGGATGCCCTGTTTTACTTTGATCTTTCACCTAATACGCTTTGATTGTTATGACCTATCTTCATTCTTTTACCATTCTCATTTACTTTTTACTGTACACTTATATTTTTATTATGCTTTTACTAGAGTAAATAATAAAGTTTTTTCCATGTTTCTTCATCTAGTAACTGGATGTTGAGCATTTTCCTATATATCTCATCAAGCTCTGTATATTTGGCAAATCTAGACTTATTAATAAATAAGTGTTTCACCTCATGCTGGAGGTAAAACAGATTTTCAAAACTCTAATATAATACTCTGGTAGTTGGTATACCACTCATTGATGAGGTATTTTCCGATTCTTTGGATACTTCCTTGATTTTCTTGTTTTATTCCTCATGTGTCATCAATTTATCATTTATGACTAAGGGACTAGGTAGTCCCTTTTATCTCAAAAGCTCAAACTTGGTCATAAACCTGTCAATGGCGAGTTACATGGTTTGACACTTATCTTCTAAATTTAACTTTAAATTTCTCTTGGCTAGGACCCTCTTGACTTCCAAAATGGTACCTATCCTGTTAGGTATGTCAAGTTCTTGTAGCTCATATTTGTTCTTGGAGTTGAGGAATTGAATAATTCTTACTGCTTCCTCTGGAATTCCTCTAAGCTCTTCTTTGACATTCTAGATGGCTTCTGTAGCTTGTTTGATTAAGTCTATCTGCTCAAAATTGACCTGGATAGATGGCCAAATATAATTGACAGAGTCAATGATATTGGCCCATAATAATTGTTTGGCCTTTCCTAAAGGCTGACTCAGTGTTAACACTTTCTCCGAGCTTTTCACTTTCACATTCATTTTGGTAGCCTTTTGTTGTTCCTGTTTATGCATGATCAAGGCTAACCTACAATATATCTCTAGGCTAGTAAGTTTCTCTTTTAACTTGTTCATTTCATTGGTCTGAATGGACATTTCTTCCATTGCCTTGACCAACGTGTTTGCTTCATCACCTGTGGTACATGTTTCTATTGATGTCGTTGTTGATGTAGTTGTTGTAGAAGCCATTGTTGATGTAGTTTTTGTTGCTATTGGCAATGTAGTGGTCGTTTGACCAGTGGGAGCTAATGTTGCTGCCAGTGTGGAAGGCACAACTGTGGTCACTGTATGAATGACAGTTGGTGGAGCATTTTCTAGAAAATCTAGTTTGAGCTAGATTAAGATATCTAGATCCTTTTCCATTTCCTTCAATTGGTCGTTGAGTTGCAGCCCCAAGTCCATCATCTCTTTATGATTTGATTGGCTTTCTAGGACTTCTTTTGTTTGAGGGTGTTGTGATTGAGGTAGCTTGAGCTGTTTCTTAAGGGCTGCAATGTCTTGATTTTTCTTCCTAATTAACTATTCAACAGCCTTGATGTCTTTTAGGTCATGGCCCAGCTCAATGGTTAGGTCTTCTAAGGATTTGATCCTTGTGTCTTTAGCACTGGAAGATTCTTTTTCCAGTTTGAATTGGGCTGTCACATCATCTAATCAGTCCTTGAGCTTGAATGTTGCAATTTCTTTTGCTCTAAGGGTGGAGTAGATTAGCTCTGCAGCCTGCTTGTGAAATTCTATTTGATCTATGGGATGCACATCCCTGGCTATGAACTCAAAGTTGGTCTTCCTGTAGTCTGTTGTGGTTTTAGGCTATTGCACAATAGGCTGTAGGAAAGACACCTGCATCTTTCCTTCTTTGATGTCAAAAATTGACATCAATCTATTTTGATTCAGTGGTGTCATTCAAGTACTTGGCATAAGTGTCTTCCTTGAGCTTTTCATTCCTCATTTTAATCTCCTTGAATGTTTCCTTGATATCTGCTTCCTTGTCAGTTACCCTGGCAAAGGAATATACCTCCACACTCTTATGTCTCTAGATGATCTGTGTGTTGGAAGTGGATGGTTGATGAGTTTCTACTAATTTAGCTATTTCTATTGTATGTTTACTACTCTACCCCATTGCCTCAGTGTCAATGATGTCTTCTAACACAATTGTTTCCTCTTGTTCAGACACAGGAGTCAATTTGGGCCTTTTCCTTAGTTGGAATTGCTGATCGGTGGTCTCCATAATAGAACTTAATGCTTCTTCCTTGTTTCTTTTGGAATTCTTCTCCTCATTGATAGGAGTCTGAATGATGGGAGGGATATTCATTGGCTTTGGTAAAATTGTTTCTCCAATTAAATTATGGTGTTTTCCACATCAACCACCTTGTTGTCCATATGTATCAATGTATTCTATACCCATTATGTCTGATTACAATACTGTTCAATGTCAGGTCTTGGGTAGTGGATGTAAGGTCTGAGCTTGACCTTTTGTCTGAGATTGTTTATAACCCCATGAGGGTCATAATGCCAATTGAAACTATGATAGAATTTGAATTCCTGGAGCATCTTGTCAACTTCAGGCCCAACCTCTCTGGTGTTGCAGATGAAAGGCCCATTTGGTTTTTCATCTTAAACTATCTTCTTCCTAGCAACTAGGAAGTTGAGCTCATCTGCACCTATCATTTGCCTGAGGTATTCAAGGGCAAATACTCTCATTGGCAGATACTTAGGTAATTTGTAGGGGGGGTGAATCATAGCCATAGATCCTGGTTTCAGTATGATTCTGGTAGAGGTACAAGTATCCTACTCTATTATTCTTTGCCATTTGCAATACTCTCTAGATCTCAGTACTGATTTTGGATTGAGTGCTAGAAGTCAACATGTTTATGACAAGGTGAACAAAACAACCTATGAATTTTTTGTATGTGAATGTTGTGTTATACCTCTGGACCAAGGGTGCCTAGCAGATTACTGATCTTTCCTTTCCCTTGGTATCTGTTTTTTGAATCTTCATTCAGAACTTGTCTATCTCTAGACGACTGAGCTTGATGCTTTTAGGGCTACGAGTGATACAGCCGAATCAAAGCTAGGTCCCCATGTGGACAGTATTGTTGGATCAATTGACAGCAATATGATGAACGTGGTGAGCCAATTGTAGTAGTTTTCTTTACAAACTGCTTCTACCAATCAGGTCACATCGTCTAACCCCTCGCCTCCCCAACCCTCTTCCATTAATGCCATCCAATCTTCTAACCCCAAAGGAAATCAAAATTCCAATGGCAAGAAGAAAGGATGAGGTAAGAAAAATAATCAAGATGAGAAGGCTGATGCAAATAAACCTGACAATGGTGCTGGTGAGGGTAGAAAGTAGTCCAAAAAGAAAGTTAAGTTTCCATGCAAGTTATGCAATGGAGACCATTAAACTCATCTATGCCCTAAAATTTAGGATACTTAGTGCTTGTTAGTGTAGCAAGGGTCTTCTAGCTCCCCAATTGTGTTAACCAACCCTTTTCCCCAAGGCCAGCAGTTGCTTGCTGGCACAAACTCAAATCTTGGTACCTCTGCTGGGGGCAACCAGGAAGGGGATAAGTCATCAAATGTTTTTATTATGGGTTCTCACACTTATGTGGCCACTCGGTCACATGATTATGGTGAAGCCGAAACGTCCAAGGACAAATCTACTCCCGAAACTTCCAACCCACTTCATATTGAGCGACCCTTTGTCGAGCCTATATCTCGGATACTGAAAGGTTATACTAAATGCACGACTATCAACCCTAATGCTAGGACAACCTAGAACTACTTTACTGTAGAAGATCTGGCTCAAAGTCCATGTGCTATGTTCGCTTTAGAAGTTCTCTAGTCGTGTCCAACTCAACGAAGTGCTTTGCTTTTGGTGATAGGGGCAGTTGATCCAAATAATGCTTTAGTGCTCACTTTTGACATGCATAATGTCAAAAAACGACTTCCTCATCATATGGCTTTTCAAATTAAGTCTACTTATTAAAAAATAATATTTTTCGGACGGTTGTAGATGAGGGATCTTCCACATGTGTTATGTTGATGTCATGCTGGAAGGCCATTAGATCTCCTTCGGCTATTCCTTCACCCACCCTTCTGACAACATTTGATGGGCATTCTCATAGGCTGCACGGGATTATCCCGGCTTTTCCTATATGTGTTGGGGGAAAGACCATTAATATCGAAGTAGAAATCATCGATGCTAACCTAGATTACAATATCCTCTTAGGACGGAACTGGATTTACGAGATGGATGTCGTTGTTTCGACTTCGTTTCATGTCATTTTCTTTCCTCATGAGGGGAAAATTGTTAAGGTTGATCAATTGGATTATTCTCTGATTGGTCCTCGAGAAACTGTGGATTCTACTGTTCCCTTAGTGGATAACCCCCGCCAACCTATCAAGAATCTAGGAGTTGGGATGTATTCCTCTTTGATGGGTACATTTGATCTTCCCTCTCCTATTGCTAGAATCAATGTCATCTCATCATCCAAAGGGTCTTCACAGGAAGAGTTCCTCAAAACTCGCTATTTTTGGGACCCTTGGACCTTGCCTTCGCCTATAACCACATTAGATGAAGGAAAATTCGGTGGAATGGCATTTCCTATGTCCGTAGAAAAGCTTAGATATCAGTCTATGATAAACTTTGCAGATGACCATCCTACCCCTTTTTTTGAAGAGGAGTTAGATGGTGATGTGGCCCCAGCCTGGACCCTTGATTCCAATTCTGCTATGGACTGCTTAGATATAGTTTTTCCATCTGATGAAGCATTCTTTGAAGTAATGATGATTGTAGATCGACCATTGGAATATTTACATCCTCCTTTGCATGAAGTTGAATTTGGGTCCTCGCATTTGTTTGCTAGCAATGTTGTTTGGCTCCAACACATTTATTTGCTAAAGGTTATATCCTAATTGGCTAATAATTGTACCTATAAATGTCTTAGGAACAAGCTGGTAAAGCCCCCTTATGGGATCTACCTTAAGAAGTACTTTGCTTAGGTAGTAGCTAGGCAATGGCATATTTTGTATTTTTGTACATATCTCATTGGGAGTTTTTGATATCGACACTTTTTGATCTACTGTGGTAGGTGTTGATGGAGGACTTGGTCTATTTTGGATTCACCGATGGTGCTAGTCGATACACTCGGAACCTCGCTTCCATAGATTGGGTGATTTACTATCCAATTAGTTAGTTGATGGTGTCAAGGGGAGTATGCATTGGTCCTGCATCAAATAATATGGCTGAGTATACTGCCATTATTAATCTACTATCTGAAATTATTTCTTATGGGATTGATTCATTAGTAGTGTATCTTGATTCACAACAGATAGTGTCTCAATTGAATAACATTTATCGGGTTAGGGATCCATGTTTATATCACCAATATTTAAGAGTGTTGTTGTTGCAAAGATCATTCATTTATATTACTTATTTGCATAGTGCAAGATCTCATAATCTATTAGTTGATTCCATTGCTAATTAAGCTTTAGATTGGCACATCATTCATTCATCAACATAAAAATAAACATCAAAAAGTCGAAATGGTATATATATATATCATAAAGTATCCTGAGTGTACATAAGTGTGTCCAAAATAATATACAAAAATTGGGACTAAAATGCCCATAATCATGTCCAGTATATCTAATGACCCAGATTAGGATGAGCAGTTAAGTAGATGACCACTGCTTTGGCCACACGCTAAAAAAGGTGAACCCAGTCCCGTGGCACTCCAACCACGTGACACTGCATATCCTCAGGGAGATCCTCTATCTACACCACCGGTAGTAGATGAGTCAATCTCAGCAAGTTCCGCTGAACTGCATAAAAGACCCACTCTGTATCCATAATCGCCTCTTCGGCACCTCAGCTGCAATGTCCGTGTCTTGAGAATCCATCTGGTCATATGGGCCCAATATCTGGAACATGAACATCATATTATTCATTTGAATCCCATTAAAAATATTTTTAAGCTCATTTTTCATAATTGAAAAAAATCATAAAAATCATAAAATCATAAAATCAAAAATATTTGTTACCTATATCTCCCCATGCTGTGCCTAGTGGTAATGGTAGATCAGGGTCTCCCCAGAAGTCCATGTCGGCATAGGGGTAATCATCCCCTACAATGATTTGCTGCTCCCACTAGCAGAAGAAATCATCATCAAATGTAGTCCGTGGTACGTCACCACCTCCTAGTTGTCTCATCAGATCAGCCCACCTTCTCATCCGTGGATCTCGTGGGCTACTAATTGGCACCGATTCCCCAGGGCCTAATGTTGGGACCTTCTCGAAAAAGAAGGAGCATAGAATAGTCCCATAACCAAATTTTTTGGTCTAGCCCTTTTTGATAGATGTCAAATGGCTCTTCAAGTTAGTGAGAAGGGGTGTACACCAATCAAATACTATGGTGAGACAGTCTACCACCAATCTCATAGCAAGTCGTGAAGCCTGGTGTAATGAGGATGATCCATTCACTCGAGCTATAGTGAATAGGAGGATCCTCAGTGATAAACTCTCCATGTGCTTGATTGGAATTCGGCTTCCAACTTTTTTTGGATGGCCTAGGTAGTAGATATGCATGTAGTCCTTGATAGAAAGGCTACCTTGTGAATGGCCCATAAAATGTATTACCTCTCCCCTTTGCGAAAGGCCTGTGATGAAATATATATCCTCAATCTCTATCCTTAGTGGCATCTAATCAATGAAGAATGCATCGTCCTCGACACTCCAGTAATGAATGAGAATCTCAAGCAAGCAATTGTTTGCCTTCATATTTGGCATTGTGAAAAAATTTAGCAATCCACATCCCCTTAGTGCATTCAAGGCCTTTGGATTGTTTATAACCTCATCATCAATAGTGGTATGCTCCCTTTCTCTCCTGGTGATTCTCATCCTGAAGAAAAGTCAAGTTTGGACCATTAGTCTTTTGTTTTGAAATTAAAAGGAAGTATATGCAGGTATGTTTTATACAGAGTCATGTGTAAGGCCTACGTATACATAGGTTGCATATAGTCAACCGACATATATTCCGTGACAAAAAATTTGACATAAATTCAACGGTGAAACTTGAATTAAAATTCTTAAAAACAATCACAAAATGAATGCAAGATAGTTTGGGGGTTACCTGGTGATTTTGGGAAGATTTGAACAGTGGAATTTGACGTGGGGCAAGCTTGTTCCTTTTTCTCCACTCGTGCTCTCAACTCAAATGGTAACAATGGTGAGTCAAAAAGTTATTTATAGACTTTGAAAATGTCAAAAAAATTTCAAAACTTGATTTTTTCCCTCTCAAGAATCTTTTAACTTGGGAGCTTGAATTGTCGAGAATAGGTTGTTTTCCAGGACATTTCAGATGCTTCTTCGAAGATTTCAGGTTGGTTCCATGATTCCTGACCCGTCATGGTAGGTATCATTTACTTACTGGTATATAGGTTACGGAATTCATTATTCCATTGCATTTTGCATAACTAGCCTCCATCTACTCATATAATTGCCATAGGGTCAACCCCATCGTGTCATCGTTAGTAAACCAACTTCACTCACTGAATTTTTAAAACCTTGACATAATGGTAGAGCCTTCCTTTTCATGGGCATCGTAGTTTGCACTTCACTGACATTCCTTGCCCATGTTGCTTCGTTTGAGTAGGCTCGAAAGTCCTCTTTAGTCCCGTCATGACTCATGCACTGAAGACTAATTCCTCCTTGCTTCTCTGCTTCATTCTAGCTTTATACCCTAGAAGCTCCTTTGTGTTGAGTTGTACTATTGCATTGCATATTGACCATTTGCACCTTTTGGCCTTTAGCCATCTTCACTTGGACTCGTGTTTAAGCCAACTTTGGACCATGTCATCTGCAAAATCAAACTTGCAATCCTTTAACTTCTACAACTTGACACCTTATGACCCATGGAAGGAACACACCTTTAAGTGTCTTTGACTAGTTTTCACCTCCCTGCATTGAGCATAGGATTGTTCCAATCCCAGGAACTAGATCATCTGATTCACCAAAACTTGTTCTTTCCATTGTATTATATCATTCTTTTATTCTTTTTCAAGCTTAATGAAAAAGACAAAAAAAATTATATATTCCAAAAAGAGCGGGAACGGGACAATATTTCCATTTATTGTTGGTAGCTAGAGTCATGTCACCCTTGAACAAAGCACTCAAACAAAGTGTCTCCTCCATTTGGGCCGGATCTAGTTTTTACTTGGGTATGCCTTAACCTTGTTATTGAGTCAGTCCTCCTCCAATTGGTTATCTCTTCCAATCATATCGAGAGTTCATTCATGCCTCCTGCATGACGAGATTATACAAAGTTATCATATGCTACCACAAAGTCATCATTTGAGTCATGCTTTTGTTCAAGGGAAGTAAACTTGAGTCGGCCTCTCTGCAGTGTCTCTTGACTCATTTCTCAATCGGCCATCCCTAGTTGTCAGTACATTGTTTCGTATCACATCAGTTATATTGGTCCTTTACTTGTGCTGGTTTGAGAAGGTCTCCATTGGCTTCTTGCTAGCGGGTCTTGTCCTTATCAACAACGACATCTTTCTCTGAGGAAAGGCCTAGAGCCACACCCTAGCGCTATTTTCATTATTGATAGGTCATCTTGTTCTCAACATCGATCAGTATCATGGGTCTTTGATTGAGTGGTTTCCCTTGTGTTCGATGTCAGCTTAAATTATCACACATTGGGATTCGTGCAGTACCTTGGTTTCCATTTGACCCTATTGGTGGATACCTTGCCTCTGTGTCAGCTTTCATTATTGGTTGGTTCAGAGGGTTTCTATCATGCACTAGCTACATCTTGTGTATGCTGGAACCATGCTTTGGTTGGGTTACTACATCTTTTTTCATCCGATTCCTTCCACATTATTGGCTAATGGGTTACACTCACCCTAGATTGATGAAGGATGCCTTAATGCCTTCCTTCTAGTGGATCTTTCCCTATCGACTACGACCCATTACTCTGGGGCAAAGGTTTAGAGTCCATTTGGTAGTACCTTGGGGTTTGTAGTCATTAGTGGTAGATCCTTCGCTATCGACAGTGGGAAACCATCATTGTCTCCTGATCGATATATTCTTTTAGGTTTTCCACTTTAGATCATCTATTCGCACTTGTTAGATTGTAATTGGGTACCTTGACTCTCATTATCATTATCGGTGAGTAGTCTCGCATTTGCTAACGGTATACATCAATGACCGGTAATCAAACGATTTCTCACATGGTTGACTTTATCTCATTCATTCCCATTGTGTAGAAAGGTACCATGGTGGTCGGTGAAGATCTCTGGTTGCATCAACATTCATTGGTTCACTTGATAGTTGCTCCTGTTCCTGCTAGTTGATACCATCCATCATTATATGTTGTAGTCATTCATGGTGACATTCTATATGCTGGCACCGGAGTTTGTAGTGTAGTACCATCTTTTTCCATCATGTTCACTTGGTACTATTGGGATCAATTTTTGACATCAGTGATCAACTTCATCTTTTAACATCATTGCTCTTCTTATATGTGATATTCAGACATGTACTTGTTTGATCATGATCAGATGATCCATTATGTATTTCGAGTCTCTTATACTTGTATACTTACTAGATCCTCTTGTACTTGATATGTGGACATGCATTACTTTCTCTGAGCATGGGTATGTCTGCCTCAGATAGTGTTTCTTTCTGATCTCCTTTTGCGGCTTAGTAGGCTAAAATCTGGTGAGGTCCTTCTCAGTTTTTGACAGGTTTCCTTTCCATGTACTTAATACATTTCGGCCATCAGGTACCCCTTCTAACCTCATATATTAGGGGGCATCTATATAGCTCCAAATCTCACTCTTGATATTTGTAATGCTGCATTTATGGCCTAGGGCAACCCCTCCTTCTAGACCTAGTCCAAATACTTAAAAAACAATGTTTTATTCCCTGTACGTGACATTTCCCTGAGCTAAACGCGTGTGTACGCGGGTTAGTATATACCCAACCCATGTATATGTCTTAAAATACTTTAAAAAATTAAATTTCCTTAATTTCGGGTGGAGATCACGGGTTTTACCTATTGATTACCTGTTAATGCCCATGGCCTCAACTATTCCCAACAAAATCCCAACTAAAAAACTACTTTGGGAGAAGTATAAAAAGGCTTTAATGGGAAGGCCTTAAAGAGGAGAGAATAGAGAGAATTACTCTGCTGAGATTTGCCCTGATTAGGTCTGAATATCCCTGTGCTTTCAACATTTCCCCCACAAAAGGAAACCCTTGTTTCCTTGAGCTTTGATATCATTTCACTAGTTGAAATATCCTTGTGTGAGTCATGGAAGGATCCTTTTGAAGACTTGGGATTAGACAGACCCGGAGGATAGTTCTGCTTGGAGCCAGTGAGAGGATGATTCAGGTGATATCCTTCCTTGCTTTTTTTTAGTTATCTACAATAAAGAAACATTTGTCTTGTTCCCGAAATCAATCTTATTTATACATATGATGTTACTGTTGTGGTTTGCATATGAATAATTATTTCAATCTATAACTAACTACCTCTCAATATGTTATAAAGTTGATTTCTATATGATACTTTGTCCATATATTGCTATGCTTCTTTGAATTCGTTGTTTTGCAGGTTCAAGGATCGACAGGAACTCCAAGAGGGTTTGGACCCTGGATGGATCTACCCGAACGAAGGACCCCCAGGTGCACCTCTTGTTACGTAGTTTTCTTATTTATGTATCATGGATGTGTGGAATGCTTGTCTTTTACTGTAGATAACCACCTGCTTTGCTAGTGTCTTGACCCAAAACCTTGAGGGATTAAATCCCTCAACAGTATGAGCAGTTTGTAGGTTGGGGTTCTGGTACTTTCGGAATGGGAGACTCTTAATTAAGTTGAAATTAATCAAATTCTTTCAGTTATTTTAAGAATTTAATGTCCTTTCTTTAAAGAGAGGGTAATTCTTGGTTCTTGTTGAAATACCTATAATTTACGATCAGGGCTGCAACTAGTTTTCAATTGGGGTTTGCAGAGGGCTTCGATAGCTAGGATATTGTGTAGTGGTGGAGTCAGAAGGCTTTGATAGTTGATAGCTGGTCACAATAGTTCGAAAGGCATAGGTGCTTCAGAGGTTCAACAATGTGATTTAAATGAAAAAGGGTGAAAATGGGGGTCAAAAGGCTTTTAACTGCGAACGGTTGGAAAAGTGGTGGGGAAAAATGTTTTATGAATAGTGATGATTTTCACTTTGGAGGGGAGGTGGTTTTGGAGGCCATCGCACCACTTATGGGGTAGACATTAGTGGGACCCATGGGTTTTAATTGTGTTTAGAGTAATTAACCCATGTTTAAGTGTAAATTAATTAAACTGTGGAATTTTAGGGGTAGCAGGGTTAGTTTACCTTAGCAAGGTGGTGGGTTAAACTCGAGTTTAGTTGGGAAAATGGTTAAGTGGTGGAGTTAGTGAGGAAGGGGGTTTTTAAGAGTTAGGATAAAGGGTTTAGAGGGGTTTTGGGTAATTATTGAAGTGAAAACATGATTTTAAAAGGGGGAAAGTTGTTTCACACTTAGGGGAATGGATTTTAGGAGTAATTGACTATGCAAATGTGTGAAACTAAGGGGTAGGAATAAAAATGAGGGGGAAGGGGTTTTCATAAGCCATGAATAGGTAAAAGGGAACTTAGTGGGATTATAATGGGGGTGAAATGCAATGAAAGGGGAGTTAGGAAAATCAGCTTATGAGCATTCTTTTTTCATTGATAAATGTTCTTGGACACTTGAAGCACATAGTTAAGTATGATAGTAGTGCTTATGCTCCAAATGACTTTTATTTCTGCAACCTTTCCTTACTTACACTTTTACCTACCCTAACATTTTTTCTTCACTTTGGTGGGCGCACTTAACCTAGCAAACCCATTTCTTTCCTTTTTCTTTTATGTAATAAACTATCTACTTCTAACCTTTTATCTTCCAAGGACTCGGATCAAACTTGATGAGCTCCTTTTATTTTTCTACCTATCTACTAATCTTCCAAGATTAAACTATTTGGTCAGATTTTTATTCTTTAACTATAAACATGAAATTCAAAGCATGAAGTAGTCAAGATTAACTAATTTGACTATCAGGGGTTGTGGCATATAGTACAAGTTGCACACAACCATTATTTAAGGGATTAATAGTAAAAAGTAGTGGCACTTGGACTTGCGCACTTTCATGATCTTTTTTTTTTTTGTTCAGGTTCATGCTTTTTTCCTTTTTTTGATCTTTTCTTATTTTTCTTGCCCTTTGATATTTATTTTAGGACATACCCTCTTTACATTTTTTAATTTTAATATGGAAAACATTTGTAGAAAGAAAAGGTATGTACAATATTACAAGGCTTAACCTTAGCCAATTCAAAATTATGAATCCTATCACTATAGTATTCTAACAGGTCATAAATCTAATATTAAGAAATTTGTGGTAGAATGTTTGGTTTTCCAATAAACAAATTGAGACAATTAAGACCCCAGGTCTGCTACAACCTTTATCCATTCCAATGCAACATTGGGAGGAGGTATCAATAGATTTTATCATAGATTTACCCAAGTCCACAGGAAAGAGTGTCATCATGGTGGTAGTTGATAGACTTACCAAGTATACACAATTTTGTGCATTATCTCATCATTTTAAAGCTAGTACAGTTGCTATAGCATTTATGGAAACAATTCAAAAGCTATGTGGAAACCAAAACATTATTATAAGTGACAGAGATTCCATTTCAATTGGAAATTTTCGGATGAAATTATTTTCTTGTTTGGGAAGTTAATTAGCTCATAGCTCATCTTATCCTCAATCTAGCAGAAAAACTAAGATAGGGAACAAAATGTTTGGAAGGATATCTTTGTCACTTTGTATATGGTAAACAAACACTATGGGTCAAGTGGTTACCTTTGGCTAAATGGTGGTATAACACTTCCTTCCATATTGCAACAAAAATGACTCCATTTATGTCACTTCATGGATATCACCACCATTCATCACACAATATTTAAGAGAAAATTATAAGGTTTAAGCAGTGAAAGATCACATCAAGCATCAACAAGAAGCTCCCCAACTCCTAAAGGATATCATCACTTTGCATCAAAATCAAATGAAACAACAGGTAGATCAACATCACAGTGAAAGAAGTTTTGATGTATGTGACTAGGTATTTTTACGACTACAACAATACAAACAAATGTCCCTCTAGCAAGTAAGAAGGATAATAAATTATAACCCAAGTACTATGGTCCTTACAAGGTGTTGCAAAATAATGTTAATATGGCATACAAATTGGAGCCACCTACGTCTTCTTGAGTGCACCTAGTTTTCCATGTTTCATGCTTAGAGAAGGTTATCAGTGATAAGCACCTAGTTTAATAATATTTCCAGAATTGATGAGGAAGGAAAAATCATATTGGAACCTGAATCAATCACGAAAAAAGAACCCGATAGGTACAAAATCGGTCAATTTCATATTATATCATTAAGTGGAATAATGTACCTACTGAATATTCCACACAAGAGGATGAGAATTTTATACAGAGACATACATAACTACTCAAGCGTTGAGGGTGACACGTTTTTTGAAGAAGAGGGGAAATTTATGTCCTTATAATACTAGTGTATCTCCCTTATTGTTTTTTTAGTGTAGCCCAATTATTGTTATTGTCATCGCCATGTAGTCCCCATATTGTTATTGTTGTGCCTATGTTGTCCCCATATTGTTATTGTTGTTCCCCATAGAAGCCCACTATTATTATTTTTTTTCCCTTACATTATTATTGTTATGTAGGCTTTGATTATATTGCAACTC